>JAJOOR010015587.1:0-34192 GCA_036250505.1 Solanum acaule | reverse complement strand
CCCCCCCCCCCCCCCCCAATGATAACTGTGTCCCCTTTCTTCTAGTTTGAGCTTCCTCAGTTTCCCTAGAAAACCATTTACTTCTCCTGACAAGATCCGCATATGGAATTTCCAGATCAACAGTCCTAGCAATTTGTACTTCTATCCCAGAGGTATTATACTGAATAAACTTTTCATTTCTGAAGGCCAATTCTGCCCAATCAACATTGAAGGCCATTTCTGGGATAATTAATACTGATCTACTTTTGCCTTGAATGCTGGTTGATGTAGTTTCTCACAATCTTGCCTTTGACCTTAGAGGCTTCCTTTAAAATATGGCATAGCCACACCATTGGCTTCTGGTTGAAATAGGACCTGCTCATCATATTCCTGCCTTGCTAAAACCCAGTCACCACTCTCTCTCTCTCTCTTCTATATCTACTAACAGCAAATGAAAAAATGTTCTTGATGGCACCTTATGTAAATCATGTATCCCAGACACCAAAAAACTCAAGTATCACCTTGGTACTTACCATACTCCAAAACCTGTATAACATATTAGGCCTTAAGAAATGATGGTCACAGTCCGACTCGATTTGGATACATATTCCAATAACACATTTTCCCTATCTTTCCATCTTATTCCTCATAATTAACATATAAGAACATAACCCGAACAGAGATGTTAGCTAATTAGTGGCTCGAGAAGCTCCACATTACATTGATAACATCCTAACTAATACACTTTGAGAAGCAAAGAGTATTAAGCAAAAGACAGATTTCAAGAATGGAAGTAATCGCATTTATATGGAAACCTATCCTACTCGGATCCTCCCAAAGTGTCGGATTTCATGTATGGAAGTATAATCTCATTTATATGAAAACCTATGTTACTGGGATCCTTGCTATACCCATGTCGGATCCTCCAAAATTTCTCTATTCTATAAGGATCCAACACGGGTGCAGCGACATTTTGGGATGATCTAAGTAACATAGACAGAAAGTACATGGCATGAATATCAACTTGATATAAGATGTAACATACATAAATTAGAAGAAGGAACTTACTTTCTCACATTATAGTAAGCAGGAAGAAGTGTTAGCAGGAAGATAAACCAATGCCCTGTGACAAGGAATAGGATGCAGAATGCACCATGTAAAATATACTCTTTAAGGACAACAGAGTTGATACGAGATGAAGACTCATAAGGGTTCATATAATCAGCTTCCAAATCTGTTAAGCAAACGATCTACAGGAACCAAAATAAAGAACTTCAGACAACAAGGAACAGAAATGAATTATGTGGACGAAAGAGGATAAAGTAAACAGCTGACAAGGACTTTCATCACTGCAGCAAATCAATTAACACAGCAGAAAAATTTTTTGCTGCAGACCCACTAAAGTAAACAAAAGCTCAAAACTTCTGGACATCAACTTAACACGATTCTATAAAGATTATTCCATAATTAGATGAACATATTAGTTTGTCAACTAATGACTCCTTGCAATAAGCAAAAAAAATTAAAAATCCACTAATCAATAGTTGTCTAATACTACTTATTTTATACAGAACCATTAGGATTGCTCTGCAAACTCTGAAAAAAAAAAGGTTTAAAGAAGAAATAAAGAGAAAGAAAAAAAACAACTCCCCAAAGAGAATAGTGAAATAAAAATCATACAAAATCACTCTCTTCCTCTACGCCACCCACCACCAACAAATGATTTGTGAAATAAACATTGAATTATATTTCCAGTAATCTTCCAAAAACCTTGACAAGGAAGACCAAAAAAAAAAAAACTTAATGGGGTTTACGCATAAAGGGAGAAAAGGATACCTGATAGATGAGTAATGAAATAAGGGCAATGTTAATGGCTAAAAATATCAGCCAAAGAATGGGTTCCCAAGACATTATTTTTGGTTTGATTGGATTCTCTACATGCAAATGGAGGAAGAAAAAGAAAATCCGCAAAAGAGGGTTTTGATGAATGAGGATTGTTTAGGAAGAAAAACCCAGAAATACTGAATGATGGGCTATTGTCTTCTTGGGAGGAACAAAAGAAAAAAGGTAAGTTAATGGATACTGAACAAGAACTACTCAATTAATCCTACTAGTGAACTCTTTCAATAAAAATCCAATCAAGTGATTAAATAAATTAATTTTACTTAGATTTAGTTTGATTCCATTATATATTTTTTCAATCAACAACATTTTATTTATTTGATTTTTATTTTGATTTAAAAAAATGAATAAAATATATTTTTAAAAATTATAATTAAACTAGTTAACTTATCCGCGCGAAATCCATGACCATATTAAGATTATGAATCATCATTTTCTTATATCTGAATATTAGAAATTTGGTATTGTCACATATATTAACATCTTGAAAGATTGTAAAAAATTTACTCTTTAATGAGTTTTATCTTCTACATAATTTCAATTATATATTTATTCTTTGATATAATTGGTTTCTCAATATTGAATGATTTTTCATAGATTAGTCAATTATCGCTTTATCTATTGTTTTGTACATGTGCATACAAAGTATAAAATACTCAATTTAATGGGAGTTATTAATCATTCTTTAGCCAATAGCGGCTAGTTTTCATTCTCTTTCATGTCATTCTCCATAAACACCCGTCAATATGCCATGATAAATTTATCATGTAAAAGATATTTTTCACGACCCAAGGTACCCCTGATAACGCTCAACTACACTTCATCCAATTCTAAGTGTAGGTGGTCGCAATCAAGTATAAACCCAACAAAGAGTTGCGATCGATCCCACAGTGAGTGATACGGTAGAGAATTCAATTACGAAGTGAAAGAAGTGTTCTCTTCGTTTGTAGAAGTAGATATTTTCGAAACAATTAAAGTAAATGGCAGGGTTGACAACTAGTGTCAATTGGGGGGATTAGAGTGAGCAATTAACAACTACGAAAACACGAGAGTAATCAAGTAGGAAGGGATCCTTGGGAGTGTGATAAATTGAATGCCAATTTCGCTAAATGGGTGATTGATATTTACTAAAACTCGTTGAATCTTAGTGGGTAGGCTAAACTTTAAATGTAATAGCCATCTCTCGATCAACTATCACGAATCAAGCGAGTTCTCTCCAACCTCGACAAGCCCAACAAATATGAACAACCCAAAACCTCAATTAATCTACTCTTTCGAGCTAGAATGGTAGGATTGAATTCAGACCCACTTTCTCAAGCTGAATCTATAATAACTCAATCACTACAATCATCAATTGATAGTTTTAATTCTAAAACCTCTTTCTCAAGCAAGCCTAGAATGCTAAACTAGAATTGTATTTGCAATTACAATTCATCATTTAAAACTCAACTATCAATTGAACCCACTTCAAATCAACAATTAAATCACTAAATACTAACAACCATAAGCTAGTTCAAACATTCAAGCTCATAATCACAACCCAAGAATGGGGGTTTTAGCCAAACATCATAAAAAGCAAGAAAATGTTACCAATTATGTTCTCCATCAGCTTGGCCAACAAATTGCAAGTCTTCACAATACTCAAAATCAGTTTAAAATCAAAATCCAACCTAAATTTCTACTCAAAAATACTAAAAACAATGTTCAGAGTGTCTTAGCTAAAAATCCCAGAGTTAGAATGTGAGGGAACCCATTTTCTTCTTTTCAAAATTCTATTTATACGTTCCCAGATTTTTGGCTTCGGGGCCATTCGGCGGAATAAGTCGAGCGTCGCCGACCAGGTCGGTGACGTCCCAAATACTCCTTTCCATCGCCTTCTTGTTGTAACTTTAGGCGATCAAAACTATCATCGCCGATCCATTCGGCGCTTAACCGAATTACACATTCCATCGCCGAGTTGGCTTTTTCCCTGGGCTAGTCTTCTGGAACTTTTGGCGAGCTGAACAACCACTTGGCAACTCGCCGAGTGGTCTTGGCAATCATCAGCCTTGTTTTTCTTCAACTTTTTCAGCTTTTTCGCTCCTTTTGACCCAGTAATGTCCTTGCCCTGCTCTTTTGCCTTATTTCTGCAAATTAACATTTTAACATCAGTTTAGAGCATAAAATAGGCATTGAGGACACTAAAACTCTAAATATTAAGCCCTAAATGAGTCAAAATCCCCGACTCATCAACACTCCCAACTTAAACTTTTGTTTGTCCTCAAGTAAAAGACAAGATCAATCAGTTCAACAGAAATGTCTACAAGTATGCTTCTCAAGACTCAACATAAATGCACATGAGGTTCAATCTACCCATGCAATGTTTGATTGTGCACTACAAATTTCAAACTGTGACTAGTCATCATCAAATAGAACTCAAGCTCACAATGCTTGCTTCAAATGCAAATTCAAGCTCAACAAAAGTATTTGAATGCCCTCACATAGAGAATGATTCCATGCTCAAACAAAGCTCATCAAAATTTTAGAATTTAGGAATCAAAAGAAACTCTCACACTCTCAAAGATAAACACATGCATGATTCTACCCATATGATTGCCTGTATTTTCCAATCAACATGACATTAAGCTCAATCAAGATCACAAAGGTCTTTCAAGGATTATAATGGGGCTGAGGATAAAGGTATGATCATTTTGGCTCAGTAAGTTCTACCTTCATGAAGCATGGCCTGCATTTCACTCTTTCTTCTTTTCTTTCACTCTTTTTGATTTTCACAATCCACCCTATGTTCTTTTAAGCATGACTCATTGGATACCCATTTCTTTTATGTATAATCTTTATTGCAACATTCTTTCTCTTTTTCAATCCTTTTCTTCTCCTTTCTCTCTTTTTATTTATATGGAGGGGTTCCATCTTTTTCAATACAATCTATCAAGGATAAATTTCTTTCACAAACTTCTTGACTTTCCTCCTTTTTCACCACACCCGGCCTAAGTTGGCTATTCAAAAGGACCAATGCTTCATGAAGGTTTTAGGTGATGGGAAAAAGAGGTCAATTGTGCTCATGGTTCATCCAAAGAAAAGGTTAGGCTCAAATGGTGTCAATCTAGGTTCACACTCTCACAAGGTGGTCACTAAAAGGTATATTAGCAATTTGGTTCACTCTCCACAAATTGTGCCTAAGATCATCTCTATCATTCGCCTACATTAGTCAATTGGACCAACGGAGAAAGTTCTAGGTAATGCCAAGCACATATTTCAAGATGAATCTCACCACACATCACATTCAACACAATCATCAAACAAGATTCTACAATTTTAGCTCGCGTGCAACAATCACCACAAGATTCATTTCAACAATTGTCCAGTCATAATGAGATGCTAAGAGTTCACACATGACTTATGCAACTCAAATTTGCCTCATTGGAATTGCACAAACGTATTGTTCAATCAAAAACACTATTCAAGTCATCGGTATTGATCGCAACCGTTACTCAAATATGCAAGAAAACAACCAAATTCACATACATCAAGAGGTGAAATTTTTAATTTGGGTTAAAAACCAACACATTCACATTAAAGACCAAAAATCGGTAGTCACAAAAAGTAATCATTCATAACAAACTACCAAAAATCAAATATTCACAAAAACAACCCAAAAGAGACAGGTATGAAGATACCTCACCCCGCCAAACATGACTAGCAATTGTCCTCAATGCAACAAAAATAAATAGTCACAAAATAAAACTAAAAGAGAATCAAGATCCCCTGTCAGGCTAAGCCTGAGGTTAACTCTGCATATCCATGACTCCCTCAATCTGTGCATCAGTGTCCGGCTCAGCTCCATCCTTCGCTCCACTGGAGCCCACCATAGATGTATCCCGAAGAGAAGCCTCCACGGTTGTCTACACCATCGCGCCATCTAGGTCCTCTAGGTCATCATACACCGCTGCATCTCAGGTACTAAGCTCCTCTTCATCAGTCTCAGGAGCATTAGACTCAACATCAGTATCAGTCATAGCAACATCTTCAGTTGTAGTACCTGGAGGGATCTCAGAAATGGCTGGCAACTCTGTACTCGGAACCTCGGGAAGGTCCACTGTGTCGAAAAACATGGATAGATCTGTGGATTTAAGCTCAGCCAAATTACGTCTCAGGCTAGCAACATCAGTTCTCAGTGCCATCACATTAGCCGACTGATGTCCACTCTGCACACATGCCTCTACTCTCACAGTGAGGGCATCTAATGCCAAGCCATGTGCGATGATCAGCTCCATGTGCTCTCTCAACTCAGCCCGGATAGGAGCTAAGGCAGAAGCAATGACCTTCTCAATCATCCCGGGGACATCAACCTAAACCCGAGAGGCACGAATATCAGCAGATTGGGCTAGATGGCCCATCTTGAACAACATAGCCTGGGTCAATGGGGGTCGAGAAGCAGCAGCAACTTAAGTAGGAGCAGCAACAGAAAAAGGAGGGGCAGCAACATAAGTAGAAGGTTCAATAGTAGAAGTGTCAGGGGTACCTGAAGGTTCATCGACCGGAGTAGAAGGGGTTGTATCTGTCTCTAGCATCTCCACGTCAACAACCGGGGAAGTGTCTACCGGTGCAACTCTCCTCCTCTCAGCCTCATCTCTAGTGTACTCGGCCTCGATCCTCCGAATGTCAGTAGAGAAAGTGGGAGTCACTTCCACATCCGTCTTCTCCACTAAAGGCACCCGAGCACATTAGCACATCTCCGTGATCAACACCGGGAATAGAAGAGAAGTCTGACTCTGCTTGGCCCTCATGGCCATCTCCTGCTCTATAATCAACCCGAGATTAAGTCTATCCCGATCAATAATTGATCCCAATAAAGTCGCCTTTGAATGCCGGAGTATGGATTCGTTCTGTGATGGCATCAATGAGTTGATCAACCCGAACCAATACTTGGCAGCCACATTGAAGTCCTTTTTCTCTATCTAAACTCTTGCCTCGATCCATGGTGGTGTGATGTTTGAGATCAGAGGAGCCAACCACCCTTCAAGTCATCTAGGGTCTTCTTTTGTATCCGATCCATCAAGAAGTGGATCATATTCATTGTACACCCTAGAACCTCATTAATGTTGGTGTTGCTACATTTAACTCTTCTACCCCGCACCAGTACATGATCGACCGGTGCGAATGAACTTGCCTTCTTCTTCCTCTTCGTCACTAACTTCCCATAGTTAGAATGTGAGTGAACCCCTTTTCTTCTTTTCAAAATTCCATTTATATGTCTTAGATATAAAAAACCCAGAGTTAGAATGTGAGCGAACCCCGTTTCTTCTTTTTAAAATTCCATTTATATGCTCCCAGATTTTTGGCTTCGAGGCCATTTAGCGGAATAAGTCGACCCTTGCCGACCAGGTTTGTAACACGCCAAATGCTCATTTCCATCGCCTTCTCGGCTTGACTCTTTATCACTTTCTTGTTGTAACTTTAGGCGATCAAAATTACCATCACCGATCCATTCGGCGCTTCGCCGAATTACACATTTCATCGCCGAATTGCCTTTTTCCTTGTGCTAGTCTTCTGGAACTTTGGCGAGTTGAAGAGCCACTCGGTGACTCGCTGAGTGGTCTTGGCGATCATTAGCCTTGCTTTTCTCCAGCTTTTTCTCTCCTTTTTGCCCGGTTATGTCCTTGCCCTGCTCTTTTGCCTTCATTGCTATAAATTAGCATTTTAACATCAGTTTAGAGCATAAAATAGGCATTGAGGACACTAAAGCTCTAAATATTAAGCCCTAAACGAGTCGAAATACCCGATTCATCAACCCCCTAGGTGTAACATGGCATATAGGACCCTAAGAGGCCCTACACAAGCCACTTAGCATGCATAACAAGGTATAATAAAATCAAAGAGATAAGAGAAACATTTCAAGTCTAAAAGTTTTATAAAAGTAAAATGGAAGTCTACACTTGTCTCACATGCTATCTAATACATCAAGATTGATGGGACGTAACCCTGGCATCACGTACAAAGTCTGAAAGTAAGAAATGACTGAAAATTATTAAAGTTCGATCCTCGAACCATGAGGACTCACCAAAGCTCAAAATATCTCCAACAACCTCTAGCCACGAAACTGAGAACCTTGAAGGTACATTTGGGGAAATGTAGGCAAAAGTATGCGTTAGTAAAAATATGTACCAAGTATGATAGCCATGCATAAAATAGTTGAAAACATGCTCAAAGGGTCATTTTCATGAACATACAATGACCAAGCTAAACATGAGTTTTAAGAGTTAGAAAACACAAGTCATAAAACATGGTCAATGCAATAGACATCATCTTAAGTAACATGTGACATACTTCTTGAAGTAACCCAGTTCATTATTGTGGGAGATTTAACTTTAACCAACATATAAGACCATGTGAGTATGTGTTAGTACAAAATATGTACCAAGTATGATAGCCATGCATATTGAAAACATGCTAAAAAGGACATTTTCATGAATATGCAATGACCAAGCTAAACATAAGTTTTAAGAGTTAGAAAACATAAGTCATAAAATATGGTCAATGCAATAGACATCATCTTAAGATACTTCTTGAAGTAACCTTAGTTCATTATTGTGGGAGATTTACCTTTAACCGACATATAAGACCATGTGAGCTATCAATATGGAATCCAGTGTCTACCCCACACCGAAATGGGGTGTCCTACTTACCAAGGTAAGACCATGAACCTCTAGCTTATATGGATCCACTAGCTAATGTCTATCTAAGACAATTATCCTATGGGGGCACATAGATATGGGATAAAGAGATTGCTACTAAGAACCCAACCTCTACTAACAGGAGAGCTCCCATTTCAATATCCTCTCGTTGCTAAGTGTAAATCCCATGGAATAGTCATTTTCTTAACTTGTTCTTATTATACATAGAAGGGCACATCATCTTGCTAATTTAAGCTAAGTCATATGTCATCCATGGAAAGGTACAATTAAGTAACTAATCCAAGCTAGGTTTTATTAGAATAATTCTTTAACTTTGATTCATTTTAGGTGAGAAGACCTTTCAACCTTAGAATCCTTTATGTGTGAAAAACCTTTCACATTCATGCATGAGGTAGTTATGTGAGAAATCATTTCAACAACACAACAACAACAATATCATCATTTATACTTCACTCTCAAAGCATTCTTAGAACATTTACTTCAATTTCATGAGAACATGCATTGTTTCATAAATTCATCTTTCATAATTCCACAACCCACATTAGATCATCATAACTTGGAAAACTTGGGATATGCATGGGTTCATAAGGACTCATCATAAAATCATAGAATTATATCAATTCATGTTTGAAAGATCATAAAATAATCAATTAAACCAATAATTAAGATAACCCATAACATAGAAGAAAAACCCTAACTCAATTGGGGATTTCTAACTTTGTAAATATGAGAATTTGGGAACTCAATGGATGAAAGGGCTCCATGGATGAAAACTATCATACCTTAGAGCAAAAACCTTGACTTTAATGGAGGATTATGAGGCTTGATCTTGGAACCCTAACTTTCTTCTTCAACTTATAGAGAGAGAATTATTTGAGAGGAAGACTTGATCTTCTTTTAAGAATTTGAGAGAATGAACTTAATTAGGGAAACTTAGGGGTTAAAACACTTATATATGAGTTCTAGGTAAGGTTAAAATGATAGGGTATTGATTTAAAATAAATAGGAAAAGACCCTAACTAACAGCTAACACGACTACCTCACGGTAGCCTCCATGGCTCGTGTAAGGGATTACAGCCCGTTATGGCCATCGTGGTCCTTGGTCAGTAGCCCTTAAAGAATGACCATCCTTCACGGCTGCCTTCACACCTCATGAGGCTGACCACGAGCCATCAAAGGGCTCGTGGAAAGGGAGCCCTTATGGACAGCTTCTGGAAAGGTTTCACGGGTACCACTACCAGGCGTTGATGAGTCCACAAATTGGACTCATTTAGGGCTATATTTTAATAGAAATTGTGTCCTCAAATGCTTATTTTATCTCAATATCTGATGAAAACCTTTAAGTTTCAAGAATTTGAAGTTTGAAGGAAAGCATGGACAATACTTCGCAAAAAGGAACGAAAGGGCTGAAAAGAACAAGAAAATGAAGGCCTGAGGATTTCCAAGTTCACTTGGTGAATCGCCGAAGGAACTCACGTTGCCTTTTGTTCCAGTGTGCTGAGCCTTGAAGGAAAGGATTAAGTCGGCGGAAAAAGGGAGCAGTCAGTGCATCACCGAGGAGTTCCGTGCAGCAGTACTATGTCGCCCAATGACCCAGAGCACGACGATGCCGAAAGATGGTGCAAGATGGCGATGAACTACACCAAAGGGTTACTATACTATTGAACGATTCGTAGACACTTGTACTGGAAGTTGTGTCGTTGATTACGCAATTGAAACATCAAAATAGCGCCGCTGCCGGGGAGTGGTGTCACTTGAGAAATTTTAGAATAATAGAATTTTTTGCTCTTCTTAGAATTTTGTATCTAAACAGAGGAGGTGAGCATGACGAGCTATACTCGGGAACTTATGGAGTTTCCCCCATTAGAGGTAATGATGATCCGGGACCGTATCCTCACCTTCAAACAAGTGGAGGGTGAACGGATCCACAAATCATGGGAAAGATTTAATGAACTAACCAATCAATGCCCAAATCATGACATTCTCGACATAGCTCTCCTAGACTGTTTCTTTAGAAGTCTTGGTCCTAGAAACAAAAGGTTGGTCGACCAACTTATTTCGGGAAGCATCGCAAAACAACCATATGTGATAGTAGCTCAACTGCTTAATCAAATGGCTGAGATGAATCAAGAAGTAGAAAAGGACTTCATGTTGGCCGGCCTAATGACTCAGATGGATGAGTTGGCCAAAAGGGTGGTGAAGATCGAGGTCCAGTGTAAGAGAAAGGACAAACACATCCCTCTTTATGAGCGAAGAAGTCTTAAGGACAATGAGGTTAAAAGTCTTGAGGGAATGCTCTCAATCATTCTCCACAAGGTGAATGAACAAGATAGAGAGCCGAAAGAAATGAAGGAAAACATTGAAGGAATGAAGTGGATGCTTTGGTCTCATTCCAGAGTTGTCCAGCTGCTAGAGAACCTCATGGGTTATGCGTCGCCCAATCTCCACCCGAAACAAAATGAGGGATTGCCTGGTGACACTAAGGCTAACCCCATAAGTGGAGTTTGAGTACTGATTTACGTCGTGCCACGATGTTAACTAAGACATTGTTTGGGAGGCAACCCAAAACCCTTAAATGCTTGTAGTATGTTATGATTGAAATAAATGTGTCTTGATTTTGTAGGATTGGGCATGGAAAGTTTGTGAAAAGTACAGGATGAATTACACAATGCCACATTGGTGAATTGCCGACTAGATCGGCGACTTCGACAAAGACCGTCGTTTGGATCCTCACCTCAACTGAAGGTCCTGTAAAACTCGGTGACGTAGATAAACATTCGGAGAATCATTGAATAGCATATTGAAAGAAACCAATATCGCCAAATGGGTGAGATCTGGATGGTTTTTATAAGGCCACGGGTTTTGACTTTCAACCTTTTTCACATTCTCACTCTCAATTTTCGTAAAATCACACCTACTTAGTATTTTCAAAAAAATTCGCATCTCTAGAGTATTTTAGCTGATTTAGTAGTGCTTGGATCTGTACTAATTTGTTGCCTATCATCACAGTTTTGACTTGATCTGCCTAAATGGTTAGTCCTCAAGACCTTGCATTAAATTGTGATGATTATACTCTCATTGCAAGCAATTTTATCCCATGTTGTGTACTGTGCCTTTATGACAACTTAAGACTATTCAAGTGCCTCTTTTGATTTGCTAATCCAACCCTTCTGCTTTAAATGTTGGAATCCCGTTCTGATGAGTTAGCATGAATGAGATTTTATGAGGTGCTCCTGCATACTGTTTAAGTTGAGCAAAGAGAAAAACTGTAAGCTGGATTGATCTAGTGCATGTTTTGATTTTGTTTTTGGGGGTTGCGGGTTGAAATCGAGAAGATAGATGGGAAATAGGCACGATGGGCTAATTGGCGAGCTAGGTCGAGCTTGCCAAATCACTCAGTGGTTCGCCTATTGACCCCATCTCACATTTAATTTCATGCTATTTGAGACATGGATTCTGTAGCTTTCAGCGAGAAACCTTAAATCGCCAAAAGCATTTGGCGAATTGCCGAAAGTATCCTCGATGACCTCTTGTTTGCAACCCTTTTCTTTATTGCACTGTAACTTTCGGTGAAAAAAGCACTGCTCGCCAAAATGATTAGGCGATTCGCCGGTCTATTCGACGAGACAGACTGCAATTGCGTCCCTATGAATTTTATTTAGTTGCTCTAACTTCTTCCCAAATTCTTTGCAGAAATGGCTAGAACTAAAGTTGCAAGGGGAAGCAGGTCACCCCAAAGTAAGACAAAAGGGATTAAAATCAACGAGGATGCAGCTGCATCCAGAAGCAAGGTTGCTAAACTTTCCAAAGTTGGTGGGAGAGGCAAGGGCAAGGATAAGATCCTTGAGCTATCAGATGCAAGCACTGACAGTGATGGTTTTTACAGAAATGACCCCAACCAATTTGAAAGTGAAAATGTAGGTTCTGATGAGAATGATTTGTTAATTGTACAAAGGGCTGAGCGGCGAACTAAGAAGCTGAATGATCCATCCAGGATCAGGAATACCCAGCCTACCACTTCTACATCCTCAGTTCCAGAGCAGGCGATGGTGTTAGCGCCTCCAGTACAAGGTCCTCCGCCTAAGTCAATAAATCGAGTAAAAGCTGAAGGACTAAGGACAATTCTGGAGGAAAAGCGGCTGTCCATAGACGGAGTCATAGACAGACACCCAGAGATAATGGAATGCTTGAGATACCATAAGTTCCAAGTTTTCACCAAGCCCCGCGGTCCTTATATTCCAAACTGGGTAAGAGAGTTATATAGTGCACTAATACCCCAGAAAAAGCAACTAGCAGCAACCTTCAAAGAAGTAGACTATGTGGTTGTTAGGGGCAGGAGGGTGAAGTGTGATAGTGAGGCTATTAACATAGTTTTGGGCATGTCCATGAATATTAGAGACCTCTGCTAGCACTTGATCAGAACAAAGAAAATGGATGAGATGAAAAAATGGTTAGCCCCACTAATTTCAAACGAGACTCCAAAATGGTTGGCGGAAGGAGCTCTAATTGAAAAGAAAGAGCTAAACATAGCAGCAAGGTCCTGGTTTGGTTTTATCAGCAGCACCATCATGCCATCCCAGAATGAGTCGATTCTTCGCCTTGCCAAGGCAACTTGCCTGGGTTGCATCATAGAGGAAACACGAATAAACTTGGGAGAAATCATTGCTTTAGAGATACTCATGCGTGCAAGGCAGAGCAAAACCTCACTTCCGTTCCTAATATTGATCACAACATTGTGCAAATAAGCTCGGGTACCTCGAGATGCCAAGAGAGATATGGAAATGATTCCCACATCCTCTACTGATATCCGGAGGATCGAAGCCGAGTACCTTAAGGATCAAGAAAAAAGGAAGAAGACAACATTGGTGGAGTCAGGAAGCACAAAATCATCACATGCAGAGGCATATCCAGATTCTATCGCTATTGCAAGGTCTCCCAGACCTAATGTTGTTGCTGCTATTTCCTGGCCTCCACTCACCCAGGCTTCCCTACTCCGTATGGGATAACTCGCCCTTTCTGCTGAACGTCGGGCTGCTAATCTAGAGGCCTCTGTTCCAAGTATGATCCAGAGTACCTTAGTTGATGCTGTGACATCTCTGAACACTATCATTAACGCCATAGAAGCTAGGATAGCGGCGTGTGAGCACAACCAAGGGGCCACAAATGAGGTGACGGCTTTAAAGGCTGCCATTGTTGAGCTGCGAAAAGATGTAAACCACCTGAAGTTCACCGATGTGTCCATGATCTTTGGAACAAAGGAAACTCCAGACATGTCTGCAACGCCTCAGACCACCACTAGACATAGTCAACCTTGACTTAGAGGAAGAGACTGACAACGAGATGATTGGGGGAGCTGCAGCAGACGACATAGCCAAGATCGAAGAAATCATGATAGACGCTGCTGTGAAAGCCTCCTTGGCAAAAACTCTTGCTGCTGGATCCAGTGGAGTTGGTCCTTCTGGAAGTCACTCCGGGCACTAATGCCTAGACAGATGGAGCGACTACTTAGCCAGGATCCCCTTTTTACCTCCCTCTCTGCCTTTCGAATTCTATGTTAATTGCATTTGAGGAAAAAATGCTTTTATTTGTGGTGGGGTGAGGCTCACATTTTGTGTGCTATTTGTGATTCATGTTTTGTATATATTTGGGTTGTCTATTTTTAATTGTGTCAATTACTGCTTTTGTGGATGATTTAGCTCATGGCTCCTTTTGGTTTTAAATTATAAAAATGATTTTTTTTACCCTTTCGGAAAATTTTTGCCACCTCTCGTGTGCTGAAAGTGGCTATTCTTTTGCAAAAATTGAAGTCTCAGTTTCGATCAATACTGATGACTTGAATAGTGCTCTCAATTGAACGAACATGAATGTGCGGCTATGACGAGACCAAATGAAGTTGTATAGACAATATGTGAACTCTTTGCATCTTGTTGTGATTAACCATTTATCGAATTGATTCTCTTGTAATGACCGTTGCACACTAGCGAAAGTGTGTAGTCTTATTTGACTTGAGTGTCGATGCCTTGTGTGATTAGCTTACCTTGAACTATGCATAAATAAACCTAGAATTTGCCCCGTTAGTCTGATTGATTTAGAAAGGTGTACTCTTGAGATGATCTTAGGCAACTTTAAAGAGTGTGAGCCAAATTTGACATATACCTCTTTTGTGGCCTACCCGTGAGCGTGTGAAACTCTCTTGAACACCCCTTGAACCTTACCTTTCTTTGGAAGAACCTTGACGACCCTAGACCTTACTTGACCCACTACCTATAATCCTCTTGAGTTGTGGTTTAGTGAATAGTAAACTTAGGCCAAAAGCCTAAGTTGGGGGTGTGGTGAAAAGGAAAAGGAGAAGTCAAGAAGTGCAAGAAAAAGTCTCTCTAACCCATGGTATTGCAAAACAAAATGGAAACCCTTTAATTTTTTTTTATTTTTTTCTTAATAAAAGTGCAAAAGGAATTGGGTTTCTAAGAAATACATGGAGAATGAATGAAAGAATAACTTAGAAGCATTAGAAGAAAAATGTGACAAGGGAAAGGAACCTAAATGACCATACCTATGCACTCAGCCCCATTACAAGCCTTGAAAAGACCTTTTTAATCTTGAGTAAGCCTAACCGAAAGTCGATTGGAAAATAAGGGCAAACCTATGGGTGAAAACATGCATTGTGTTCCTCTTTTTGAGTGTGAGCGTTGATCCCGATTCCTGATCTTAAATTGATTAACCTCTGTGTGTGAATATGGAATCATTCTTTGTGTGAGGGCATTTAGATACTTTCGTTGAGCTTGAACTTACATTAGTAGAAAGTATTGTGAACATGACAATCTTTGGTAATGGTGTGTCACAACTTGAATATTTGAGTACATAATTGAATCTTCGCATAAGTAGTTTGAAGTCTTGTTGTGTACATTCATGATTGAGTCTTGTGTAGCACTATTTGAGATACCCTTTTTGAACAGCTGAACTTGAGTTTGCTTGAGGAAAAGCAAAAGTTTAAGTTGGGGGTGTTGATGAGTCCACAAATTGGACTCATTTAGGGCTATATTTTAATAGAAATTGTGTCCTCAAATGCTTATTTTATCTCAATATCTGATGAAAACCTTTAAGTTTCAGGAATTTGAAGTTTGAAGGAAAGCATGGACACTACTTCGCAAAAAGGAACGAAAAGGCTGAAAAGAACAAGAAAATGAAGGCCTGAGGATCACCGAGTTCACTTGGCGAATCGTCGAAGGAACTCACGTCGCCTTTTGTTCTAGTGTGCTGAGCCTTGAAGGAAAGGATCAAGTCGGTAGAAAAGGGAGCAGTCGGCGCATTGCTGAGGAGTTCCGCGAAGCAGTACTATGTCGCCCAATGACCCAGAGCACGACGATGCCGAAAGATGGTGCAAGATGGCGATGAACTACACCAAAGGGAGAATTGCTAAATTGATCGGCGATTCCGACTAATGTCGCCAAATGATCTGACGCAACACATATTTCTGAAAACTATAATTACTCGTTGAGAGATATAGATAAATATCATTAGACAATATCAGATTTTAGTATCATATTTTTAGAGAACAATATAATTTTAGTACTTTTTATTTTCTCTCAAGTTTGAAGAGGGTTGTGAAGACTTGAAGAAGAAAAGGGTTTCATATCTTCCAATTTGGAAGTGGGTCTCTTGGATTCTTCCTTCTTTGCTTAAATCAAGACTTATTCCTCTATACCCATTTGATTTCAACATCATTGAAGGCATAAATTTCTATCTCTTGATGTGTGGCTAAAAACCCCCATTCTTAGGGTGTGATTTAGCAAAATATGTGTTGATATTATTGTTGGGTCTTGCTTGCTGATAGGTTAGATGTATTTTAATGGTGATTTCATCTAGTGGTTGTGGTTTAATTTAATGGGTTTGTAGTTGCAAATACAAAACCACCCATGTGTTTTCGGCTTGCCCAAGAGGGAGGTCGCAAAACAAAGACCACTAGACTGATGGCCTAAGGAGTGGATCGACATGAGGTTCAGACCGAGAGGGTGAGCCCTAGTCCCATATCCTAACACTCAGCTCGAGAGAGTGAGTAGGGTAAGGCGTAGGTTGGTATTCATGCGGAAAATAGGTGTCCGAGAGGAACGCATTTGAAATGGGGTAAGTTGCCCGATAGGGAGCTTATTTCCATCTAAAGCTTAGCCTACTCACTATTATCTTGCAAATTTCCTATCGAAAACATGTACCCAACTATTTATCTCAACTTGTATTGCGGCCACACCCCAAGAACTCTTCCCCATACTTGAATTTCTTGTTATTTTTGTTGTTTTTGCTATGCTTGTGACAAAACCCCCAAATTGATATTTGACACTTTTGTGTCCCCCTTTAATTTACAATGTTTTTAATCGTTAATGTCTTTTGCTACGACTAGTTAGAACTAGATTTTATTTTTCTATTAATTCTCAAAACCGCTCCCTTGGGACACGACCCCAACCCTTGGTTGGGTTACTATACTATTGCACGATTCTTAGATACTTGTACTGGAAGTTGTGTCGTTGATTACGCAATTGAAACATCAGGCGTGAAGCTCCCCACGGGCCGTCCACGGACTTCATGGGAGGGAGGCCTGTGAGGCAGGTCTTGTGCACATTCACGAGCCCTCCAACGGACTGTGGTCCTCTTCACGACCCGTCTAGGGCTCCGTGAAGAGTTTCATGGTCCACTTTTGGACTTGTGAGTTGCCCATTTGACCCTTTCTAGTCATTTCTTGAATTCGAGGTGTTACATTATCTCCCTATAGGGAACATTCGTCCTCAACTGAGATTCAAAACATTTGATGGAGACAAGAACTCTATGTTCAAAACATCATTTCATGAAGTTCATATGCAACTCATACTCGAATGCACATAAACAAGTAGAAATCAATCAAGTAGACTCATTTTCTCAAAATTTAAGCTTTTCATTAATCATGCATAATAAGGAAATCATGTGAATATCTAAGACACATGACACCAAACGAGTAAACCAAGAGGAACTCAATACCTCAAGCTAGAGTAGGGATGGAAGGAAAGAGATGAGGATAACAGAACATCATATCGGTCTTGGCCTCCCAAGTAGCACCCTCGACTAACTGATTCCTCCAATGAACTTTCACGGAAGCAACTTCTTTATTTCTCAACTTCTTAACTTGCCAGTGTAAAATTTCAACCGAAATTTCCTCATAAGAAATATTCTCCTTGACTCCCAAACCTTCTAAGGGGTATATAGATGTCGGATCTCCAACACACTTTTTCAACAATGACATATGGAAAACTGGGTGTACCAATGCCAATTCATTAGGTAATGCAAGTTCATAAGCAACCTTGCCAATACACCTCAAAATCTAATATGGGCCCATATTGTGGGGACTAAACTTCCCTTTCTTTCCAAATCTCATTACACCCTTCATAGGTGAAATTTTCAAATAGATCCAATCATTCACATCAAACTCAAGATCTCTTATTGTAACATCGGCATAGGACTTTTTTCGACTTTGAGCCACATTTAACCTTTCTCTAGTAAACCAAACTTTCTCCATAGCCTCATGTACCAACTCGGGACCTATTAGGGCAAATTCACCCACCTCAAACCAACCTATAGGAGATGTACACCTCCTACCATATAATGCCTCAAATGGAGCTATACAAATACTTGAGTGATAGCTATTGTTATATGCAAACTCAATCAAAGGCAAGTGATCATCCCAATTACCCTTGAAGTCAATTACACATGCTCTCAACATATATTCCAAATTTTGGATAGTATGCTCTGCTTGTCTATCGGTTTGGGTATGAAAGGCCGTACTAAGCTTAACATGAGTACCAAGACCCTTTTGAAAAGATTTCCAAAACTGAGAAATGAATTGGGTACCACGATCGGAGATAATAGATAAAGGCACTTCATGCAACTTTACCATTTCTTTCAAGTACAACTTAGCATAGTCCTCCACCACATAAGAAATCTTAACGGGAATAAAATGAGCCGATTTCTTCATTCGATCTACTATAACCCAAATTGAGTCATGTTGTCGCTGGATGCGAGGAAAACCAACAATAAAGTCCATATTTAAATCTTTTTACTTCCAAGCAGGAATTCTAATATCTTGTGATAAACCTCCCAGTTTCTGATGCTTAACTTTCACTTGTTGACAATTCAGACACTTAGCCACAAATTCCACAATATCTTTCTTCATCCCATTCCACCAATAGACCTCCCACAAATCACGGTACATCTTGGTGGCTCCCGGGTGAATTGAATATCGGGAACTATAGGCTTTTGATAAGATCTGGTCTTTCAAGTCACCAACATTAGGAACACACAAATGACCTTGATATCGAAGCACACCATCTCCTCCTTGGGAGAAAGCCTTTACGGAATTTTTAAGTACGACTTCCTTCAATTCAACCAAAGTTGGATCAAGACCTTGCTTGGCCTTAAAATCAACCACAAAAGACTATTCAAAACCATTGTTAACAACAACACCACCTTTGGTAGAGTCAACTAACCGAACACCCAAACGAGCCAATCTATGAACATCTTTAACCAATTTGCTTTTAATATCCTCTATATGAGTAACACTACCCATAGATAAATGACTAAGAGCATCCACCACCACATTTGTCTTACTGGTTGATAGAAAACACTCATATCATAATCCTTTAGTATCTCAAGCCACCTCCTTTGGCGAAGATTCAAGTCTTTCTGATTAAACACATATTGCAAACTCTTGTGGTCAGTGAAGACATCTACGTGAACACCATATAAGTAATGCCTCCAAATCTGTAAGGCAAAAAAACCGGCGCTAGTTCAAGGTCATGGGTCGAATAATTCTTTTCATGAATCTTGAGTTGCCTTGAGGTATATGCAATGACTTTCCATTTTGCATAAGGACACATCCTAACCCCATTCTCGAGGCATCACAATAAATGAGAAAACCATTTGTCCCCTCCGGTAAAGTCAACATCGGAGCGGAAGTAACTCTATTTTTCAATTCTTGAAAACTCTTTTCATACGCTTCGAACCATATGAACTTAACCTTCTTTTGAGTCAATGATATCAATGGAGAAGCAATCGAAGAAAACCCTGCAACAAACCTTCAATAGTAACCGGCTAGAACTAAGAAGCTCCTAATATCTGAAGGGGTTAGAGGTCTAGGTCAACTTTTGACCGGATCTACTTTCTTAGGATCTACCTCAATACCATTACTGGAAACAATATGCCCAAGAAACGCCACAGACCTTAGCCAAAACTCACATTTAGTACACTTTGCAAAGAGTTGTTGGTCCTTGAAGACTTGCAACATAATCCTCAAATGATCGGTATGCTCGTCCTCACTCCTTGAATAGCTTGGTATATCATCAATGAACACAATCACAAACATGTCAAGGTATTATCAAACACCCTATTCATCAGATCCATAAATGTTGCCGGAGCATTAGTTAAATCAAATGACATTACCAAAAACTCATAATGACCATACCGAGTTCGAAAGCCATTTTTGGGATGTAATCTTCTTTCACCCTCAATTTGTGATAACCTGACCAAATGTCAATCTTGGAAAAATAGCTTGCCCCTTGAAGTTGGTCAATCAAGTCATCTATCCTTGGAAGAGGATACTTATTCTTAATGGTTACCTTGTTTAATTGCCGGTAGTCAATACACATACGAAGCGAACCATCTTTCTTTCTAAGAAACAAAACTAAAGCACCCCATGAAGAGATACTCGGTTGGATGAAACCCTTGTCCAACAAATCTTTCAATTGCTCTTTTAACTCTTTTAGTTCTGCCGGAGCCATTATGTAAGGAGGGATAGAGATCGGTTGCTTATCTGAGAGAAGGTCAATAGCAAAGTCTATTTCCCTTTATGGAGGAATACCAGACAAATCATCTAGAAATACTTCTAGAAACTCTTTCACAACGGGGACAGACTTAAGAGTAGGGGTTTCAGAATCTATATCCCTCACCCTAAGTAGATGATAAATGCAACCCTTAGAAATCATCGTTCTATATTTAAGACAAGAAATGAACTGAACCTTAGGCATAAAAGTTCCCCCTTTCCACTCTAGGATAGGCTCCTTGGGAAACTGAAACTTGACTACCTGGGTTTTACAGTCAATAGAAACATAACATGCATGCAACCAATCCATACCAAGGATAACATCAAAATCTAGAATATCAAGCTCTACAAGATCAACATGAGTAACTAAGTGACAAGGAGACAAGAAACTTTCTATAGACCCTCTTAGCCACAACAAAATCACCAGCAGAAGTAGAAACAGAAAAATGATCTAACAACACATTCGGAAGAATATCAAACCTCATAGCCACATATGGCATCAAAAAAGACAAGGTAGCACCGGGGTCAAGTAATGCATAAACATCAAGTTGGAAGACTTTCAACATACCAGTAACCATATCGGGGGAATCCTCTTGTTCGCCATGAGTCTAAAGTGCATATAATCGATTTTTCTTGGGAGCATTGGAACCCGGACCACTAGGAAGTTTCTTTCTCTCTCTTTCTTTAGCCGTAAGCATCGGGAAATCCCTCATCTTATGACCACTTTTACCACAACTAAAGCAACCATCAGTATCGGCTAAGCATTTACCCTCATGCTTCTTTCCACACCTAGCACAAATAGACATAGGCAATGAAGATTCACTATCATTTCCTCCTTGAGGCTTAGGATTAGACACCCTATCTTTGTTGATCTTATAAGGAGCATTGGAGGAACCTTGGCCAGAGAACCTTTGTCGAAACTTAGAACGACCATTCCTATCGGACCTTAAATGTGAGAAGTTACCATCACCGGTCTTAGCCCTCTTCGCCGCCCTAGACCTTTCCTTAAGTTTACCCTCTTCAATTTGTTGAGAATGAACCATGAGATGAGAAATTTCCATATAATTAATAAGCATAGTTGTACCACATTCCTTAACTACCATTTCGGACACACCCGAAATGAACTTACTCATTCTTGCCCTAGGATCGGCAACCATAATAGAAGCATATCGAGACAATTGTGTGAATTTCAAAGAATATTCCTTCACACTCATACTTCCTTGACGAAGGTTGATAAATTCAAGCACATTTGCCTCCCTCATCTCAAGAGGAAAGAACCTATCAAGGAAAGCCACCTTAAACTTTTCCCAATTAAGAGGACCCGCATCTTCCGCTCTCCCTTCTTTCCATTGGTTGAACCATATTTGAGCAACGCCCTTAGGTTGATAAGCGGCCAATTCCTCCTTTTCCACTAGTGTCACCCCCATGATCATCAATACCTTGTAAACTTTGTCAATGAACTCTTAAGGATCTTCCTCAACCTTAGACCCATGAAACTCAGGAGGATTCATTCTAGTGAAGTCCCTCACTCTAGATGTCGCCGTACCCATATTTGGGTTCACGGGGACCACAACCCTCTTATTGGCTTGTGCCGTCATGGCTTGAGCCAATACTTGAAAAACACCCCTAAACTCTGCATTAGTCACTTGCTCAACGGTCGACCGGAACTGGAGGAGCTTGAGGAAGAGCTTCTTGGCTTGCATTCTCTCCCATGCATTCTCTCCCGCATTCCTTCTAGCATATGTTCTTCGAGTTGCCATATCCTGTAGAGCATCGGATAAGGATTAGGAGAGAGATATTATAGAGTTGAACTCTATTGCATGACTTAGAGTAATGAAAGAAGTGGAGTTTCCTAAACATCTTATAGCTTCTCACTCATAAATGTGGCATGCTTCACACTCACGAACAATACTCTACTTGACGTGGCTTATGAGACTTCCTAGGACCTTTCTAAACCTTGTGCTCTGATTACCAAGTTTGTCACGACTCAAGGTACCCCTTAGGTGTAGCATGGCGTATAGAACCCCGAGAGGCCCTACACAAGCCACTTAGCATGCATAACAAGGTATAAGAAAATAAAAGAGATAAGAGAAACATTTCAAGTCTAAGAGTTTTCTAAAAGTAAAGCTGAAGTCTACACTTGTCTCACATGCCATCTAATACATCAAGAGTGATCGGGACGTAACATTGGCATCACGTACAAAGTCTGAAAGTAAGTAATGACTGAAAACTATAAAAGTCCGGTGCTCGAAGCATGAGGACTCACCAAAGCTTGGAATCTCTCCAAGAACCTCTAGCCACGAAACTAAGAACCCTGAAGGTCAGACCCTACATTTGGGGAAATGTAGGCAAGAGTATGCGATAGTACAAAATATGAACCAAGTATGATAGACATGCATAAAATAGTTGAAAACATGCTAAAAGGGACATTTTCATGAACATGAAATGACCAAGGTAAACATGAGTTTTAAGAGTTAGAAAACATAAGTCATAAAACATGGTCAATGCAATAGACACCATCTTAAGTCACATGTGAGATACTTCTTAAAGTAACCTTAGTTCATTATTGTGGGAGATTTACCTTTAACTGACATATAAGACCATTTGAGCTATCAACACGGAATTTGGTGTCTACACCACACCGAAAAGGGGTATCCTACTTGCCAAGGTAAGACCATGAACTTCTAGCTTATGTGGATCCACTAGCTAATGTCTATCTAAGACAATCATCCTATGGGGGCACATAGATATGTGATAAATAGATTGCTACTAGGAACCTGACCTCTACTAACGGGAGAGCACCCATGTCAATATCCTCTCGGGACAATAATTTTTAACTTGTTCTTATTATCCATGGAAGGGGACATCATCTTTCCAATCCAAGCTAAGTCATATGTCATCCATGGAAAGGTACAATTAAGTAACCAGTCCAAGCTAGGTTTCATTAGTATAGCTCCTTAACTTTGATTCATTTTAGGTGAGAAGACCTTTCAACCTTAGAATCCTTTATGTAAGAAAAATCTTTCACATTCATGCATGAGGTAGTTATGTGAGAAATCCTTTAAACAACACAACAACATCAAGAGCATCATCATTGATACTTCACTCTCAAAGCATCCTTAGAAAATTTACTTCAATTTCAAGAGAACATGCATGGTTTCATAAATTCATCTTTCATAATTCCACTGCCCAAACTAGATCATCATAACTTGCAAAACTTGGGATATGTATGGGTTCATGATTCATCATCATAAAGTCATAGAATTATATCAATTCATGCTTGAAAGATCATAAAACAATCAACTAAATCAATATTTAAGAGAACCCATAATATAGAAGAAAAACCATAACTCAATTGGGGATTTCTAACTTTGTAAATTGGAGAATTTGGGAACTCCATGGAGGAAATGGCTTCATGAATGAAAAATATCATACCTTAGAGCGAAATGCTTGATTTCAATGGAGGATTATGAGGCTTGATTTTTGAACCCTAGCTTTCTTCTTCAACTTCTAGAGAGAGAATTATTTGAGAGGAAGACTTGATCTTCATTTAAGAATTTGAGAGAATGATCTTCATTGAGGAAACTTGGGGGTTAAAACACTCATAAGGAGTTCTAGGTAAGGGTAAAACGATAGGGTATTAATTTAAAACAAATAGGAAAAGCCCTAAAAGACCTTGACTAACAGCTGACACGACCACATTACGACAACCTCCACGACTCGTGTAAGGGACCACGGACAGTTGTGGCCACCGTGGTCCTTAGTCAGTGGGGCCTGAAGAGTGACCATCCTTCAAGACTGCCTTCAGTACTCGTGAGGCTGACCATGAGCTGTTAAAGGGCTCGTGGGAAGGGAGCCCTTCTGGACGGCTTCTGGAAAGGTTTTACGGGCACCTCTATGGGGAGTGAAGGTCACCATGGTCCTTCCATGGCCTTCATGGAAGAGAGTCCTGCGAGGCAGGTCTTGGGCAAATTCACGAGCCCTCCCACGGACCATGGTCCTCTTCACGGCCCTTCTAGAGTTCCGTGAGGAGTTCCATGGTCCATATTTGGGCTTGTGAGTTGCCCACTTGACCCACCCTAGTCCTTTCTTGAATCCGAGGTGTTACAATATTAGCTCGTAGTATTCTCAAATATGTGTTCCTTGATTATTCTAGAGCTAGTAAATCATACAAAGATCTCATTAAGTTTTTTAAAACTTTATTAATCATATTTTAAAAACTTAAAATACATTATTTTTGACAAAAAAAGAACAACTACAAAATTATGAACAAACCAAGTTACATGTTTGTTATTTGGAGGGCACCAACTGGGCAAAAATATAGGACTTAAAAAAAATTACAAGTAATTAGGAGAATCGAGAAAGGTTACAAGTAGTAGTAGTTATAATATTTGAGACTCTCTAACTTTGTCCTGTATTAACCATTAACAGAGAATAAAAAAGTAGTAATTGAAACATTTAAACTTTTCTGAATAAAGAATATGAAAGGTTAAGAAACAATATATGAAAAATACATACGTGATAACATCTACCTCTCTCTCTCTCTCTCTCTATATATATATATATATATATACACACACACGTGTGTGTATATACATATATACACTTCCTTAAAAGCATGAACTCCCTAGCTTGAATGTTAAATTATTATAATACTCCCAATTAAAATATCCAATTTAGTATATCTTTTATTTTTATATTATATTATATTTACTTATTTATTTATTTATATTATAAAATATATTTAAAGCATACACCTTATCACATAAAAGGTTGAGACTTTTTCAAAGATTTGGTACATTTTTAAAGAGTTGTGTATTTTTCAACAAGTTATGACTTATTCAAAAAGTTGTAACTTTTCCAAAAATGTGTGATTTCTATGATAAGTTGTGATCTTTTCAAAGGGTTGCGACTGCTTAGAAGGGTTATGACTATTCCATAGGGTTGTGACTTTTCTAAAGAGTTGTGACTTTTTGGATGAGTTGTGACCTTTCTGAAGAGTAGTGACTTTTCTGAAGGGTTGTGCCTTTTCTGATAAAGCACAAAAAAACATGTTCATTCTACGTTTGTTGGCTATAAATAGGAGGTTCCCTCACATTTTAAAACATCAAATTTTCTATCTTTTATATTCTTCTTCTTAGAACACTCAATTTAGTACAAATTTTATATTTATTTATATTATAATATAAAATATATTAAAAGAAGAAACTTTTCACATTGAAGGATTATGACTTTTCCAAGTGGTTGTGACTTTTCCGAAGAGTTGTGACTTTTTCTAAAGGGTTGTTACTTTTCCAAAGGATAGTGACTTTTCTAAAGAGTTGTGACTTTTCTGAAGGGTTGTAACTTTTCTAATAAAGCACAATAAATACTTGTTCACACTACCCTTTGTTGGCTATAAATAAAGGGGTTCTCTCTCATTTTTAAACCACAAAGTTTCTTAGTTTTCTATTCTTCTTCTTATTAAGACCCAATTTAGTACATATTCTATATTTCATACTATATTTTTTTAAGAAACTTTATGGACCATTGGTCCGATTTATTGGTTATATCAAAGAAGCTGGATAAGGACTACTACCGAAAGTCTTAGACCAAATCATACAAAATATTTCATATTATATTTATTTATATTATAAAATATATTAAAATCAAACACATTTTCACATTAAAGAATTGTCATTTTTCTATGGGTTGTAACTTTTTCAAAGAGTTGCATCTTTTTGATGGGTTGTATCGGCCAATCAAGAATGCTTAAAAAGTTTTCATAAAAAAAATACAAAAGTAATTCAATACAAATTCATAAAAGATAAACTTTACAGATCATTGAATAAAACACTGATGTTAGTTGTCAGACAAAGTAATGACAGAAGGGAAAAGCCCATAAAACGAAGTAGGTACGAACCAAAAAATTGTTCTGATTGTGATTAGTTGTTGAAATAATTTTCTTTTGACATGTTGGATGGATAAAAAAACTATAATTATAGTTTTGTTTCATTATTTTCATTATTTTTTTTGGTGAAAATCTAAAGTAGACTTCCAAGGAATTGACGAAGTTCCACAAAAATTAGGGATAAAATTTGTCACAAAGAAGAAAATACAACAATGGTATGATGTGCCTAGTTTTTATAGGTAGTTATTGAAGAGGCGCAACCGAAGAGATACAACAATCTGAAGGGACGCAAAAGTTGAAAAAACGGTTTTAAAGGTAAAAATAAAATAGGGGTAAAAACCTAAAGGTATGAATAAAAATATAAAAGTAAATTCTTGAATTCTAAGTGTGCCACGTAGGCAGGCCTAAGATTTTATTTTATATGTATATAAGATAAGATATACATAAAATATTTTTCATAAACAATTTAAAATGTCCTACTACCTTTTTTTTTAAAATCAAAATGGCCAAAAGGTTGGTCTTATTAAAAAAAAAATTTTAAAAAATCAAATGAACAAAACAGAAGGGAATGATGTAAATGATTCTCATCCTTCTCCACTCTCTAATTCTTCTCACCCTCATATATATACTTATACTCCATGATTAGTCTCAGTCTCCTTCCACTATCTTCTTCATAGCAAGTGAAATTGTCTCTATCACCATAGAGAGTAGATGATACTCCATATAATGTTCATAATCATTATTATAATCATAAGTTCTTCTTTTATACTAGTAGTATCGGAAATTTAGAATTCCCAAACAAATTGTGCAAAAGGCTATAGAACTTTGGTCTGGATTTTTCCTAAATGCCCCATCAAAATTATACATAAATCATCATGTATTTGACTTCCACCAACATACAAGTATTGTCTTGATTTGGGATTTATGGTTCTTCATAAATTCCACTAATTGGGGCCACGATGAAGGTGAATTTTGAACCAAGGGTATAATATAATAGTGAGATTATGAAGATTCTCACTAATACCATAAATAAACTTACTTTATGTTATTGATCCCCTTTATGTATGATGTATTTCTCTTTTTTTCACAATTTCCAAAAAATCATAATTGGCTTAAGCTTATGAGGACACTTTATTTTCACGATTGCACCACAACTTGGTGAACATGAACAAAAGGTCCTTATACTTTGAGAATTTCTCTAAAGTACTCCCATACACTTAGCAAAGTTTTATATTACAAATAGGTGATGAATTTCTTAATGTGATTGGGTACAAAAATAACACCTAAAGATTAAGTTAAAATCACATATTTAGAAAATATCATCAAAAGTAGTTTAAACTTCTAGACTTTATACTTCATCAACCCTTCCTAATTATTTCTCTGATATGTCTATTAATGAAGTTATTGGAGGTATGGATGGAGGAATACAGGAGAAAAACACTAACTTGTAGGAATGAGTATCCAAAGAGGGGGAGAGGGGGTATTGTCTCATGTCTTGCATGAGAACCTTTTGGTTGACCCTAGGAAGGACTCCAAAAAGGGCAGAGTTCCATTTGGTGGGTGGGTCTAGGGCGAACGAAAGAGATGTGTAGCAGAGGGCAGGTGAGGCATTATGTCGTCGAATAGAAAGAAATTGGCTCTTCCATTTCTTAGTAGGAGTGCTCTTATGTTAGCAGGACATTTCGTGCAAGAACTAGGTTTGAGTTAGTGCACTAACTAGGTTGTTTTTTTCTTGCCTAATGGCTCTATCTCTGAGGCAACCCGGAAGGACTCTAGAGCCGTGCTACCTCTAAGAATGATGATACCAATTCAATCTTTCATGAACAACAATTTAATCCTACTGTGTTGACTCAAGATACTACTTAGAAGAGAGTGGAAGATTTGATACAAACTGATAATATTGGTGGTCTGCCTCCGGAAGAACCTAATATATCTACCAGTATGAATGATTCTACTTAGTACACTAGGCATCAAGGTTCAGTTGTTGATCATATTTAAACTCCTATTTGGTCACGATCCAAAGTATACCCTAGGCGTAACATAACATATAGCACCTCGAAAGGCCCTACATAAACTACTTAGCATACATCATACAAGATAATAGAAATAAAGATTTCAAAGAAGCATTTTTTATATTATGAAAGATTTTAACAAAGCGAGAGTCTATCATAGTCTAAAAAGCCATCTGATACATCAAGGAAGTGGTTGGGACATAACTCATACACCACATACAATGTCTGAAAACTAAAATAAAGAAAAGTTATAAAAGTGTCTTGGTGTCGAAACATGAGGACTCACCAATCTTTGAATCGACAAGGGAGATCAACTAGCCACAAGTATGCAAGGTAGGAGCGTCACACACTACATTAGTGAAACAATGTAGGCACAAGTATGTATTAGTACATGGAATGTACTAAGTATGATAGCAATACATAAACAATATGAATTCATGCTAAAAGGACTTTTCATGACATGCAATGACCAAGATAAAGCATAAGATAAGAGGTTAATAAAATATATGTCATAATCATGATGAATCCAAGCTTAACATATTAAAACATATTTTTAGATACTTTGAAAGTAACCTTATTCATTAGTGGGGTATGTTTACCATTAACCGACATTGACCATGCAAGCAAAAACATGGAATCTGGTGTCTATCCCACACCGAAAAGAGATGTCCTACTTGCCATTGTGAGGACCATAAACGTCTAGCTTATATGGATCCACTAGCTAAGACATACTATGAGGGCACGTAGTTAGGGATAAGGAGATTGCTACTAGAGAGTCAACCTTTACTAATGGGAGAGCCTCCATCTTAATATTCGCTAGGTGCTAGGTGAAATATTATGGAATAGTCATTAACCATATTTATTTCATCATCCATGGAAAGACATAGTTAAGCTACCAATACAAGCTAAAGTCATTTAGAATCGCTCCTTAAATATTGATTCAACTTAAGTGAGAAAACCATTCAAACTAATGAATCCTTATGTGAGAAAACCCTTTCACAATTTCATTGATACTTTCATCTACAAGAATCCTCAAGTCATATGCATCAATTTCATAAAAACATACATATCTTCATAAATTCATATTTCATAGTTCATAAGCTTCATCATATGTTCATAGTCAAAAATCATGGATCCCGCATGGGTTCATATGAATTCAACTCAAAATCATGTAAATATTTCAATTCAAGCATTATAATATAGAAAACAACCAATTGATCATAATTGAGAAGAACCCATGACAATTGAATAAAATTCTAACTTTGAATTAAGAATTATAATTTGTAGATTTGGGATTTTTCGGGGCCCAATGGAAGAAAGGATGCCATAGGTGAATACTAACATACCTTGATGATCAAATCCCAAAATCTATGGTGAATTGGAAACTTTGAAGTGAAACTCTACCTTCTTCTTCCTTAGCTTGAGAGAGAAATTTGGGGAAGAACCTTGAGGGAATTTGGGATTTTAGGAGAATGATTTAGAATGGGTAGTTTAAGGACTTAAAATACTTATATAGATCTTAAAATAGGCGTTAAAATGATATAACTTAGGTATAAAACACTTAGGAAAAAGACCCAAAAACCCCTTAAAAATAATTGTCGACTCGATCCACAGGTGTGACCTACGGACCGTAGAACTTTCTATGGTCCATACTGGTCAACCGTAGACCAAGTACTGAAACCTAGTTTTAAGCCAACTTTTGACGAGACTGGTCTACGACCCGTTCCCTTTTGGGATGGTGTCACTCGACAACGTTTCCTTTTGCCTTAGATTGATATGAGTGGAGATTTGGAACAATTGGGTCTTCAACTACTTGATAGACACCGAGTGAGAAGTCACCATTTGGGATAGAGTGGAGAAGTCATTTTCAATTCCTTCAACAATTTGTCGGACCCTTCAACCTTATTGAAGATCCTTGTAAGCATTTGCTCGGTTCGGTTACCTTCTGGATCATCTGGGTCTTTTGGTCGTGGACGATCATGGGGAGGCACATACATATCCTTGTCAACATCCCTATCTCTCCAATTTCCACCTTTCATCTTTCCAATCATTATCTCTATCCTTGTTCCAACCTTGGTTCCCACCTTGTCGTTGATAATTGGTGTGAGAACCCCCATTTGGTTTCCCAAATATTGAACTTCCTCATTATATAATGCCTTAAAATTGGCGTCATTCGGGAACTACCCACTATTGGTTCTATCCACATTTACCAACTTAAGTCTACCTCCCATGACATGTTTAGACAACCAATCGAGTTGGGTAATCATTTTGGCTATGTTTACATCTCATTTGTTATCCTTCTTTATTTTCTCTTTGCTCAAACTCAATTATAGAGTAAATACTTGGTCTTCTCTAGTGTGCCATGCTCGGTTAACTTTAGTCATGTCATCTAGCAGCAAAACAACCACACAATACAGTTGTCTCATTAATCCACCTTGGACTAACTGATCAGCCACAACTTTATTGACTGAATCAAGGCTGCAATAGAAGTATTGCAACAACAAATTGTCCAGAACGTCGTGCGTTGAACATTGTAAAAGTAGTTTCTTGAACCTCAACCAAGTCTCATGTAGAGGCTCACCTTCAATACGCTTGAAATTTTGGATATGGTTCTAAGTTTAACCATCTTCGAGGGTGGAAAGAATCTCTCCAAGAAGGCATCATTCAACTCCTCCCACAAAGTGATAGAATCATTTGGGAGTTCTGCGATCCATCTTGTAGCTTCACCCGTGAAAGAGAATGGGAATAACCTCAACCTTACGGACTCTTGAGATATATTATTGAACACAAATGGTCCACATTCCCTTATGAAATTCCTAAGGTATTCATGGGGATCCTCATCAGCTAGGCCCCTAATATTTCCTTTGTGAAAGGAGAAATTGTAGCATTTTTCGATTATGTGAAACACAGCCCTCCCGACTAAGGGATGTATTCGGATGGCTCTCGTGGTTTGAAAAATATTCATATTCATATCATTCAAATCACCCATGTTGTCATTTTTACCATAGTGACTATCATTTTCACTACCATGGTCACTCATTGTATAAGACCTGCAAATCAACTAACAAGAACACAAAACAAAAATCTACTACAACTAATCAAAATTAAAATCTAATTTCTTAATTTGAATTCTCAACCACCACTCCCTAGCAACGGCACCATTTTTGAGAACGCTCAAATGTTCTCCTAAAACCAATTAAAAGGGACAGTGGTCGTAGTCACTAAAAACCCAATGAAGAGTCGGGGTCGAATCCCCAGGGAATGGTATATCGTAAAGAGTTCCCATAAAGAAATTTGGATTGTAAAATTACTCATTTCTAGTGGTAAGAAAAATGGGTGGATGATTCCACCAATTTAATAAAGAGCTTTGGTTATTAATTATCACAATTAAGCTAGAATTTCGGAGAATTCGAGAGTTAACAAGCAATCTAGGGGTGTGGGGATTGGAAATCGATGTCACATAAGGTAATTGTGCTGCTCTATAGTGATGAACATTCATGAATAGGCTAAGTCATCTTCAATGACACTAATCATCTTTTGATCTCAAAGCATCTATGCATAGATCTCCTATCAGTCTCATCTAAATGCCAAACTAAACAACCCAATACCTTACTTTATTCTCTCTTTCGATGCATAAGCAAGACAAATAGATCCGACCCATAACATCTATTTTCAAGCAAGTTATAGACATCAAACCTAAATTGCTAGTATTGGACTAATTATCCACTCCAATCAATCTCTTTTGAGTATCGACTGGATATCGAAAGTAGGAATTAAGTTTTCAACCTTAACCCATAAATTAACCCTATGCTAACTAGTCCAAATTCATGTGTGAACAGAAACAAAATAGAGCATAACACAATATCCACTACATTAAATCAACACCTAACCCCATAATTGCACTCCTAGATCTTAGGGTTTTAGCCACCTATCACAAAAAGCAAAGAAAATATACCTTCCATGAAAGCAGCCATGGGTAGCATGAAATTAAGCAATTACAAGTAAACCCACTTTGTATTCAACTTCGATTTATCAAATTTAAGAGCAATGTTGAAAAATCTCAAAAGCTAGAAAGTGTTCTCCACAAAGGTCAAGTGCTCTCTCTTAAAATTCAAAATATTTCTCACTATTTCTAAATTTCTGAACTCTTTAATTTCTCTCCCCTTTGGGCTATTCATAATTTCCCAAATTTTACCGTAAAACCCAATGAGTATATCATTCGGTGACATTATTCGGGCTCACCGAGCTCGTTCGGTGAATCACCTCTTCCTCTTCAGCTCGCCTTTTAATGCTCTAGGCTTTAGGTGTTTGAACCTCATTCGGCGAACTCATTTGAGTCAACCTTTCACATTCAGTGTATCACCTAGTACCACTTTGGTTCACCTTTTGAGCATTTAATTTTTCTTTTTACACTGTCATTTCGGCGACGATCAACAAGGTCGCCCTTCTCATTCGGTGCATCGCTTTCTCTATTGGAGTTCACAAACCCGTTTCAATAGATACAAGTGTTATGCGCTATTATTTTGAGCAAGGTCGTGCTTACTAGGTGATTTGCCTTTCTCGTTCGGTGATCAACAATGTATAGTTTGCACTTCTTTTTGCATTTTGGTCATTCTTTCAAACATCAATCCTTGCCTTATCCATTTACCTTCATAGCTGCAAATCATCATTATATCATCATAATAGGACAATATTAGACATTGAAGACACTAATTATTGAGCTAAATAGACCTCAAATGAGTGCAAATCTACCACACATCACTCAACTAAAAGAAACACTATAATATAAACAAAAGTAAACTAATATAATCATCTATTACTAAAAGTAACAAAATACAAGCAAAAAGGGGAATATTGGCTCGAAGGCCCTCACCCACCAAAAATAAACAAGCAATATCCTTAATGCGATAATAATAAAAGTATCACTACTAAAAAATTGTCAAAAAAAGACAGACAAAAGCGACGGACTGCGTCGCTTTTAGAGACGGACTGCGTCTCTTTTAGCGACGGACTGCGTCGCTTTATTTTAATTTTCAATTTTTTAAATTTATAAAGAGCGACGCAGTCCGTCGCTTTTCTGGAAATTTATTTTTTGAAAATCCCAGAAAAGTGACGGACCGAGTCACTTTTTTACTTTTTTTTTTGATTTTTTTTAAAAAGCGACGGACTGCGTCTGTTTATTTTAATTTTTATTTTTTTAATTTCTAAAGGGCGACGCAGTCCGTCGCTTTTCTGAAAAATTATTTTTTGAAAATCCCAGAAAAGCGACGGATAAAAGGACACTGTCCGTCGCTTTTCTGGAAGTTTTATTTTTAAAAACTTAAAAAAGCGACGGACAAAACCACGCTGTCCGTCGCTTTTCTGGGTTTTAAAAAAAAATAAAACCCAAAAAAGTGACGGACTAAACCACGCTGTCCGACGCTTTTCTGCAATATTTTTGACAGTAGCAGCTCGCAGCTTCTGCTACCCACCTGCAAATGCAATTCAATTCTACATTATTCAGCCCAATCAAACACACAATTATAAACAATCTAAACAAAACATAAAATAACAAACTTAAAATAACATTCAAAAGTATCTAAATCATAAATTAAAGACTTATAAAGTCTTTTAAAATACGTTTTAAAATTTCAAAAAGTTTATAAATGTCCAGAGATCTAAACTAGGGAGTGAGATCTACATAATCATCCTTATCACTCTCGTCGTCGGTGTCATCGGGAGCCAAAGTACTAGGTCGACGAGCGAGGTTCATCACTTGTTCTTTGATTTGCTGAACGGTCTCACTCATGCTTTGTTGTTCAGCTACTCTTTTCCGCTCCGACTCTGCTAGTGCCGCTGTAAGTTTAGCTATTTGATCCGACATAGCAGCAATCTG
>JAJOOR010015586.1:0-44290 GCA_036250505.1 Solanum acaule | reverse complement strand
AAAGGGCATAACTCGCTCATACGAACTCGGAATCGAGCAAACTCGGTGGCGTTGGAAAGATCGTTCCAAGGGCTTTCCAAACATAACTGGAAATACTCATGGATCATCCTGAGCTAGGAGTTATGACTGCTCAAAGTTGGCCAAAAACTCACTGATTTCCCACACTTAACCAAATTTCCAGATTCTGAACTTTTTTTTTCCAAAAGTGACTACTTCCAATTTATGCTTAAACTTTAAAAATTCATACGTTAGGCTCTAGTTTCACCTATCTATTTTTCGGGTCGCTACAGTATCGATGGGTGTTTTAGTTGTGGGAAGGTTGGACACAAGATGAGAGATTGTCCAATGCTCGAGGTTAAGGGAAGGGAAGATAAACAAGCTCCTCCAAGCGGTTCAAACTCCAATGCCCAAAAGCAAAACCGTTTTTATGCTCTTCAATCCCGAGGTGACCAAGAAAGCTCCCCGAATATGGTGACCGGTATGTTAAAAGTCTTTTCTATTGATGTATATTCCTTGTTAGATCCCAGTGCTACTTTGTCCTTTGTGACACCTTTCGTTGCCATGAATTTTGAAATACTCCCCAAAGTGTTAGTAGAGCCTTTTTTGGTCTCTACCCTGGTTGGTGACTCGGTCGTGGCTAAAAGAGTCTATAGAAGTTGTCACATTTCCTTGTCCCATAGAGTTACTTTGGTGGATTTAGTGGAGTTAGACATGTTAGACTTTGATGTGATTTTCAGTATGGCTACATGCATGTTATGCCTCTATCAATTATAGGACTCAGGTGGTTAGATTCCAATTTCCAAATGAGCCTATTTTAGAGTGGAAGGGGGCAAATTCTATCCCTAGAGGTCAATTTGTTTCTTGCCTTAAAGCTAGGAAAATTATCTCCAAAGGGTGCATTTAACATCTTGTTAGGGTGATGTATGTTGAGTCTGAAACCCCTTCTGTCGAGTCGGTTTTGGTAGTGAATGAGTTTCGAGAAGTCTCTCCCGATGATTCGTCTGGTATTCCTCCCCAAGCGGGAAATAAATTTTGGTATTGATCTTTTACCAGATACGCAACCTATCTCCATTCCTCCTTATATAATGGCTCCGGCGGAGTTAAAAGTGTTGAAAGAGAAACTAAAGGATTTGTTACACAAGGGTTTCATCCGACCAAGTATCTCTCCATGGGGTGCTCCGGTGTTGTTTGTTAGAAAGAAGGATTGGTTTCTTAGAACGTGCATTGATTAACGTCAATTGAATAAAGTGACCATCAAGAACAAATATCCCCTTCTGAGAATTGATGATTTGTTTGACCAACTTGAAAGGGCTAGCTATTTCTCTAAGATTGATCTTCGTTCGGGTTATCTCCAATTAAGGGTTAGAGGGGTTGATATTCCAAAGACTGCTTTTAGAACCCAGTATGGTCATTATGAGTTTGTGGTAATGTAATTTTGGTTTACTTATGCTCTTGCGGAGTTTATGGACTTGATGCATAGAGTGTTTAGGCAATACCTAGACATGTTTGTGATTGTGCTTATCGATGATATTTTGATCTATTCAAGGAGTAAGAATGAACATATGGACCATTTGAGAATAGTATTACAGGTTCTTAAGGACCAACAAATTTTTCCAAAGTTTAGCAAGTATGAATTTTGGTTAAGGTCTGTAACTTTCCTTGGTCATATTGTGTAAAGAAAGGGTATTGAGGTAGATCCTACGAAGATGGATGCGTTCAAGAGTATGCCTAGACCTCTAACTCCTTTCGACATTAGAAGCTTTTTGGGTTTGGCCGATTACTATTGGAGGTTTGTTGAGGGGTTTTCCTCCATTGCTTCTCCATTGACGGCTTTGACTCAAAAGAAAGATAAGTTTGAGTGTTCGGAGGCTTGTGAGAAAACTTCCAAGAGTTGAAAGATAGACCTACATCCACTCCGGTGTTGGCCTTAACGGAATGTACAAATGGTTTTGTGGTATATTGTGACGCCTCTAGAGTGGGGTTAGGATGTGTCCTCATGCAAAATGGTAAAGTGATTGCCTATACTTCAAGAAAACTTAAAGTGCATGAGAAGAATTATCCGACCCATGATCATGAATTAGCAGCGGTTGTGTTTTTATTGAAAATATGGAGACATTCCTTGTATCGGGTCCATGTGGATGTTTTCACCGATCACCAGAGGCTCTAATATGTGTTTATTTAAAAGGAGTTCAATCTTCAACAAAGAAGGTGGTTAGAACTTTTGAAGGATTATGACATGAGTGTCCTTTACCACCCCGACAATGCTAATGTTGTAGTAGATGCACTTAGTAGATTATCCATTGGTAGTGTGGCTTATGTAGAGGATGGAAAGAAAGAATTAGTTCATGAGGTGCATAGATTGGCCCGACTAGGTGTCCAACTAGTGGATTTCAACAAGGGTGGTGTCATGCTCCATAATGGTTCTGAATCTTCCTTTATGATGAATGTGAAGTCTAAGCAAGATCTTGATCCTATATAAGTTGAGTTGAAAGAGTCGGTACTCAAGAAGTCCGTTGAGGCTTTCTTCGAAGGGGGAGATAGGGTACTTAGGTATCATGGTATGTGTTCCAGATGTTGATGGTTTAAGGGCAAAAATTTTATAGGAAGCTCATAGTTCTAGATATTTTATTCATCTGGGAGCCACCAAGATGTACCGTGATCTACGGGAAGTCTATTGGTGGAATGGTATGAAAATAGATATTGCGGTATTTGTAGCGGAATGTCCTAATTGTCAACAAGTTAAGGTTTACCACCGAAGGCCTGGTGGCCTATCCCAAGATATAAGTATTCTGACTTGGAAGTGGGAAGATGTGAGTATGGACTTTGTTGTGGGTTTGCCTCGCACTCGAGGGCAAAATGATTATATTTGGTCATTATAAAAAGGATGAAAAAATCAACCCACTTTATTCCCGTCAGGTTTATCATTCAGCGGAAGACTATGCCAAGTTGTATATAAGTGTGTTATTGAAGTTGCATGGGGTCCCTTTATCTATTATTTTGGATCGGGGTACTCAATTTACTTCACAATTTTGGAAGTCATTCCAAAAAGGGGTTGGTACTAAGGTTAAACTTGAAAAGGAGGGATCTAGAATTTGAAGTTAATGATTGGGTCTATTTGAAAATCTCACCCACGAAGGGTGTGATGAGATTTGGCAAGAAAGGGAAACTTAGTCCTCGGTATGTAGGCCCACATCAAATTATGAAACGTATTGGGAAAGTTTTCTATGAGTTGTATTTTCCAAATGAGTTGGCTCCGGTTCATTCGGTATTTCATATTTCTATGCTTAAGAAGTGTATTGGAGATCCGGCATCCATTATTCCCCTAGAAAGGTTGGGAGTTGACGAAAGTCTTTCCTATGAAGAGGTTCCTGTAGAGGTCCTAGACCGGCAAGTCAAGAGATTGAGAAACAAGGAAATAGCGTCCGTTAAGGTTTTGTAGAGAAATTATTTAGTCGAGGGTGCTACTTGGGAGGCCGAGGCCGATATGAAGTCCCGATATCCTCATCTCTTTCTTTCTACTCCTATTCAAACTTGAGGTAATTAGTTCTTCTTGAGTGTTAGTGTTTTGGATGTCATGTGTGTTCTTAATGAAATTCATGTTTAGCAAGAAAATGAGTTTCTATCATTTATGTTCCTCATGTTGTTATGCATTTAGTATGAGCCTGTTTGACTTCATGGGATTAGTGGATGAACATTCTATAGTATGCTTTTGAGAGTAATTGCATATTGGCTCCATGATATTGTGTTGAGCATTTCGAGAAGGTAATTCCTCGTATGAATATGATAAATGTTGAGTTTTATGCATAATGGGTTGTTAGATGAAGTTCCTACTTCCTTATGTTGCATTAATTATGTTTGAGTTGGAGTTGATGTAGCCTCCTCTGAATTGTGCATTATTTTGATATTTCATGCATGATGGGATTCTAGTCATGAGTCTTTGCTTCCGTAAGGTGTCTAGATCGTCATTCGAGGAAGAATGTTCCCAAGAGGGATATATTGTAACACTCCGGAAATTAGTAGGCTAAAACTAGAGCTAAACGATTGAGGGTTAGAGTCATGGAGGTGGCCTATGGCCAAGGGTAAAGGGGAAAGGGACAAGGCAAGGGCCAAGGGCACCCAAGCCTTGCCAAAACACTGCCCCAAGACCAAGAGGGCCTTCACGACCAGTGGTGGTTACCACGAGTCGTGGTGCCACTCGTGTGGGTGAAGGCAGTATCCACCCCAAGGCTACCCCAAATTGGCTCCTCTACATGAGCCACTTCACGGCTCGTAAAGCCTTAGACGGCTCCTGGGAGTGGCCTTGGTCATGCGTTGGTGGTGTGAGCTTGGTGAAGAAAAGTGGCTAAGTCACTACCTCAAGGTCCACGGAGGGACCACGACTCATGGCCTTGACCACGGCTCGTGGAGCCCCTCTTGAAGATGTCTTGGGCTTGTGAGATAAGGGCACATGTTGCCCAACCCAATGCCTCAATACCACATAGGGGACCAAGGCACGTGGTCATGACCACGGCTCGTGGAGCCCCTCATGGCACCTGGCAGCTCACTTTAAGTGAGGGTTATTTTGGGAACTTTCATTTTAAGTCCCATCAGAGTGAAGTCGTTTAGGGTAAGTTAGGGTCACTATATAAGTCATTTTCAAGTCAAATTCAACTAAACTAGGTAATTTTTCCCAAAAACCCTAATAATTCCCAAAAGTTCATCTTCTCTCAAAAATTCTCTTTGTAGGACTTCCAGGAAGAAGAAGAAGGAATAAGGTGAAGCCAGGGTTCAAGGAACAAGTTCTTCTCATCAAATTAATTTAATTCCAATGTTAAGGTATGGTAGTTTTTCATCCATGGAGTCCCTTTTAAACCCCAATTTCAAAGATAGAATTCCCCCAAATGCTAGGGTTTATCTCTAAGTCATGGGTTCCCTTCAAAAATGATTCTAATGTTTGATTTAGTTTATATTATGATTAAATTGATGATTTATGATGGTTTTTATACTGAGATCCCCCAAGAACCCATGAAACCGCCATTTTACTCAATTATGATATTGTGATGTGTGTTTGTTGATAATAGAAGAGTATTAAAAGATTATTCTTGTTGTATTTGAGTTAATTGAATCATGTTAATATCCATGTCTAATGTAGAAATTCTAGATGTGTTGATGGAATGTGATCTATGGTCCTTGAAGGGCAAATTATGAGAATTATGTATGACTATAAGAATTATGTATATGCTTTATGAACACTTTGAGAGTAAAGTGAATATGATTATTATCTAGTTGTTGTGTTGTTGGAAGTTATCCTCATGTACAGACTTATGTATGAATATGCTATGATGTGAAAGGTTTTCTCACAATATGATGATCCTAGGGTTGAAAGGCTATTCTCGCCTATTGAATCTATGAGCTATAGTATGAATTATGTTCGATTGAGTGACAATACATTCTTCCATGAATATGCACTTGAGTCAAGAATTAATATGTATTCTATGGGAATTAATGCTTAGCACCGAGTGGATATGAATATGAGATGGAAGCTTATACGATAGTTAACTCTGACTTCCCAATGAAAGCTTTTACACTGGATGAGTCCGGCTTTCCAAATGAGTTCCTTTTACCTTAGTACAGTCCGGGTTCCCAAAGTATGTGAGATGGAAACCTTCTACCTTAGTTGCGTCATGGTTTCTAGTAGCAATCTCCTTATCCCATAAACTATGTGCCCACATAGGTCTTTATCTAGTGGATCCACATAAGCTAAGAGTATGGTTTTACCTTAGGCAAGTAGGACAACCCCTTTTCGGTGTGGGGTAGACACCGGATTTCATGGTAAGCTCACATGGTCTATGTCGGTTACGGCTATTCTCCATTTATGATAGTATGAACAAGAACATGAAATATGAACTTTAGTTACTCAAGAAGCTTTGCTTAGTGTCGGTGGGATTATGGTATCTTATTCATGCATTGCACAACTATGCTTCGAGGATATTTATGGTATGTTTCTACTATGATATGATGATGTATGACTTGATTATGTATATGACTTATGCTTTTCCATTATCTCCAAAATGATGCTTTAAACTAGTAAATGACATGCATTCAACTAAAATGTCCCTTTTACCATGTTTTCATGATTTTATGCACGGCTATCATACTTAGTGCAGTTTTGTACTAACCCATATTTTCCTACATTTTCCCCAAGTATAGGGTCCGGTTCTCAAGGTGGTCCCCATTGTGGCTAGAGCTTGGAATTGATCATTCTCCGTGCTTGTTTGGTGAGTCCTCATGATTCGAGGACAGATATTTTCATTAAGTAGTTTCATTCTTGTATTTAACTTTAAAATTATGTTGTATGGGTTGTGACGCTTTTTGATTGGAATATTGTAATAGATGGCTAATTGAGACAAGTCTAGACTTCCGCTTTCCTTTATGAAAATTTGGACTTGAAATGTATTTTTACTCTTATTGTTCTAATGCTTTATGTTATGATATGCTAAGTGGCTTACATGGATCCTTTCGGGGTTCTATGTGCCTTGTTATGTCTAAGGGGTACTCTTTGGTCGTGACACTAAGGGTTGACTTTGATCAACTTTCTTGGTAAATGATTTTGAATGAGAATTATGTCAGTAGGGTTAGCTCTGGGATGTAAAGTCTAGTCTAATACGACCTTTCATGCGGTTCCTTAGGCTTTCGGTCTCAGATTGAGCCTTCATATGGTTTTTAGCTTAGACTGAAACTTGGGTGTGGGACCCATTTTTCATCAAAATGACCTCGGATGGATGTTTCAATGAATCCATTGAGCTCGGAATGTCAAATTTAGTGGGGTAGCATATCTGTTTTTTTTATCATGTCCTTAATAAATCATGAGGGTCCGTTTGGAGGCTTTGAAAAATAGCAAAATCTTGTGTTGTTGGTGCAGACCTTTAACGACTAGAATTCTATCTTTTAGCGATTAGACGTAGCTTATAGCGACCAGAATTGCTTCTATTTTAATAGCGAAATATCATCTCCAATCCTTATTTTAAAACATCGATATCTCAAGCTACGATGCTCCAATGTGATTGATAGTTTGATAGTTCAGCAGTGTTCGGAGGTATTTCGAATGTGGATGGCTCATGTGTGGTGAATTTCGAGTGCTCACATTTGGCTTTGATGTAGGCTTCGATCTACTTTCTTGATAGAGCTTCTTAGAAAATGCCAAGTATAGATTGCATGTAATTTTGGATGGTATTTACCGTGTATTTAATTTTCCTCTTGTCAGTCAATCATTTCTTGATTCTGTAAGACCTTAGGCTTATAATTGGTGTGGGATCCTTAGTTTAGACTATGGCTTCCTTGTGGAGTAGATGATCTTGTTTATCCTTGTTAGGATTGATTCGTGGTTACCTTAGATTAGGCTTGACATTAGATGTTTTAGATTGTGTTGTGTAACCTCGTAGTTATAATTTTCTCCCTATAAGACTTGTTTTGGGTCGTTCTTTTTGTGATGATGCTTATGACCTTGGTGGCTAGTCATAGTTGTGGATTGGTTCCAGCTATGCTCAGTTTGGGACTAGAGTAGTGTAATTAGGGTAGGGCGTCTTCCCTTTAGTTTGCTCCCCCTTTATTGATTTGAAATCTCTTCTTGATCCATTTGCTTGTTGATTAGTTGTGGGAATGTTGTATGGTTATTAAGCTTGTGATTATTTTATTTGGCCTCAGGTCGTGTGTAATACCTAAAAAATTAGAAGTAAGATTGGACAACAGAGAAGGGAAAACTACATATAGGGTCCACGGGCTGTGAAGAGGACCACAACCCGTCACCCTGCTCGTGGTTATGCACCCAGAAAAAGGTGAAATACCATGGACCACTAGACCGGCCGTTGAGGTCGACACGGACTATAAAGTGGCCTATGAATTGGGCACAGAACCACCATAGCTAGTGTGAAGGACCACTGACTACTAGATTGTCCGTGGAGCCTCACACGAGCCGTGAAGTGGGCTCGTGAAAGAGGCTTGACAGACTTTGAGTTGTGCATATACTTCAAATGATCTTATCTTTTAGCATAAAATGATGTAAATGACCCATGACCTATCAAATTATTGTTCTTTGAGTCAACTTTCCAATTCCACCAAGTTTGCCTAATTCAGAGCACGGAGTAAAAAGTTATGCTCGTTTAAGGGAGGCCCAGTCACGCAAAGTATCTTGACGACCCACTTGACGGGTTGTGGTTCTTTAGAAGGCCCGTGAAGCCTGTCTTGAAGTCACTTCGTCAGCTTTAAAGTGAGGTTTCACCCCTAAAGTCACTAGTTAAGAACCACAGAAATCTAAATGGTCCGTGAAGCTCCACACGGACTATGAAGTCTCCCGTGAAGGGGACCTGTTAGACAGAGAATTTAGGGTAAACTTAAATGCTCATATCATTCAACACAAAATGATTTAGGTGTCCCATGCTATAAAATTAATGATCTCTGAATCCTATCTCCAACGACACCTAGTTTGCATAATTCCAAGCTTGGATTAAAGGTTATGCCCGTTTTAGCGAAGCCCTATTAGGAAAGGCATCTACATGACCTTCTAGAGGGGCCATCTATGCCTTAAAGGGTTCATGAAGCCTACCTTGAAGTCACTTTCTTAGCTTTTAAGTCATGGTCACATTGGTCTTTTCCCCTATGTGTTTGGTAATTAAACTACGTTGTTTAATGCTTAAACTACATTGTTTTACTCAGTTAAAGACTAATAATCTTGTCAGAAACTATCCAGATCCCTCATTCTCCTAAAATCATCTTGCTTAGAACGAAAAGAAAAGAAAATAGGCGATAGTTTTCCCTAGAACAAGCAGAGGTTTTTTCAAGTTTAGCCCCAAAATCCAAAGGATTTCTCCATAGTTTTCGTTATTAGGTATGTGGGGATTTCACTGGTGGGTTTCTTCCACCCATTATGTCCCTAGAATTCAGTTAGCTCTTTAATTTCTCATAAATTGTTTAGACCTAGGGTTTCCAAAACCTTGGAGATTCATTGTGATTTCAGTGGCTATAGTTTTCAAGATCTAAATAACATGTTTTTTGGAATATTTGCATAGTGTAGTAAATAGAATTCAGAACCCTAACTTTTATTACTTATCAACACTCATAGATTATACTTGCCAGACAGATCAGTCAGAAATTCCATCTTAGATTTTTAATGCCATTTCTTTCGGTATATTTATGTTCCATTCCCAGATAGCATGTAGGTATTTTGAGCTACTAAATATTTCAATTTTGTTTTAGCTTTAAATTCATTTGGGAGTAGACTTAGTATCGAGTTAGACATGGGTTCAACGTACCCTTAAAGTCCTAGAACTACGTGCCAATGTAGGTTCAGAAGTCTCCTTTGTTGGGCATTAGTTTTTACACACGCCACATTCATGCCTTTATACCCCTGTCAAGGTATATTGGGTCTTCTCGATTTGGGGTATACATTAGACTCCACGTTTAGCTTACGTGATGTATGTCGGTTATTAGTAGCTCCCACAGTCACACTCTTAGTGCATTGACTAGGTTTTCATCATTTACTTTAGTATATAGTTCAACATGTTATCTTTATGATTAGTATTTGGTCATTGCATCCAGTTTATCTTTCAGTTATACTTCAGTACATATTTATATCCTTGTTAAGATTATATCATTGCTCAATTATGCATTGTTCAGATTATACATATTGTTCAGCTTAGCATATCTATATCCTGCATGTTTAGTATATTCCAAGTACTGACGCATACTTTGTGGTACATCATTTTATTATGCAGGTTAAGGCTTTCAGCATCCAGTTCATGCTTAGTCCGATTTCCAACCTATACTTAGCAGCTTCAATGGTGAGTCCTCATAGTTCTATCATAACCAAGCGGTGCACCCTAGACGTAACATGGCATACAAGACCCCGAGAGGCCTCTGTAACATCCCTCTATTTGAAAGAGATATAATTACAAATAAACCATTTTTGGAAATAATGTAAATTTGAAATTTGGCATCTTATAATAATTATGAGTTTTTGGTCAACTTCAAATGACCATAACTCTCAGCACAAGATGGGGTATGTGAGATACAGGATACTATATGAAAGTACTTTGAATTATCTTTCCAACGCCACTTAGTTTGCTCATTTTCAAGTTTGTATGAGGGAGATATTCCCGTTGGAAGTCGGGTTGTCTGAATAAAGAAAGTCACCCAGATTTTAAAAGGTTGTTTTGGCCTTTTCCATACCCAATTGGTTTAATTCGTTTTTATTGAATTAATTAGGGTCTAAACTGATTTTGTTCAGTTTACACACTCAAAATCACACTAGGGTTTTAGAGAAAAGAACTCAAGAGGAGAAAAGAAGATAAAGGTCATGATTCGTCAATTTCTTGAGGAATTGATTGCGGATTTCTCCAAGGATTCGATCCTACGAGGTATGTGAGACTTTCATAGCATTGGATTTGTTCTCCCACGTGCCAATCATGTTTGTTTCAGTGAAATTCATTCTAGAAAGTCTAAAGTATGATGTTCTTGAATTATGTTCTTGAAATTGGCTTTCATTCTTGAGTTTAGATGAGATTGTTGAGTTCTTGATGAAATAATGTTGATTTTAGTGTTTTATATGAGTAGGTTCTTGTGTTCATGCACTGCGTATCTGAATCTAAAGACGAATTGGGAAAAAGAATCAAATTTAGGCGAATTGCGGTTAGAAAACGAAGAAGGAACAAGTTGGGCACATCTGGGTGCTGTTCCTCAGAATTGGGACTTTTCTCTCCATGTCGCAGAGAGGTCACGGACCCTTCTGCCACAAAATTATTTTGCTAGCAGATATTAAAATGCATCTCCGCATCGCGGAATTGCTTCCCGACAAAGATTTCTCGATCGTTTCTCATGTTTAACTATCTAATAACACTCTTAAACATCAGGAGATCTTTCCTATCACAAAACACAACCTTGAATTCATAAATCAAATTGAAGGTAGAGTTTAGAGTGAAGTCTTGAGGGTTCTTTGAGTCATTTTAAGATGTTTTTTACAAATATTTCAAACTTGTTTTAAGACTCAAGCATTGAGATTGAGAAACAGTAGAGCTGAGTTCATTTCTTTTAAATGTTATATAGGGACTATGCATTCCGAAAGAGTAAATGTTTTCACATTTAAGATGAGATGAAACACCGATATCTAAATGAATATTCATGAGTAGTTTTGAGTTCAATATCTTTTAAGAGATAAGATTTTTTAGTAATAACCTCAAAACCATAGAGAAAAGGTAATATTTTTAAACGTATGAGCTGAGTATTTTGGGAGTAGTAATGAGCACCTATATGAGGATGAACTCATAATAACTCAAGTCTCCATAAACCATGTAGCCAATGTAGACAGAAAGGGTCATACTTTTTAGATGATTCCTTAATGATTTTAGCATAGATTAGTGGATCCACTTAGTTGAGGCGTTCTGTATCTCGGCAAGTTATATGATAGTTCTGGCATCGTGGGCGAGACGTTATATCATCACATAGTTCATAGTGATGGTTGTTAGTTAGAGAAACTCCCACAAAACTATAATACTTTATTATATACATAAATTGAGTTGTTATTGTATTTCTCCAACACATTGAGTTGTTACTTACTATTTAAATGCTTTATATAAACTACATCTTTACTGTTGTTATTTCTACATTGAGTTGAGTAAATCTGAGGTAAGTGTTTCTTTCAGAATTTAGTTCAAGCTTATGTCATGTTTAGTTTTCCCCTCACATACTAGTACATTCAATGTTGTGATGCCATTTGGCCTGCATCATTTTACGATGCAGTTACAAGTAATCAGGATCAACATCTAGTGCCTCGTTGATCTAGTTGAGCATCTCAGAGTCATTTCGTGAGCCTCCTTGCTTTCCAGAGGATCCCTTTTTGTTATTGATTCATCATTCCTGCTTTGTTATTAGAATGATCGGGGGCCTTGTCCCGACATCCATCTCAGTTATTACAAGCTTCAGAAATAGTAAGTTATTAGTTCTTTAGTCTTGTTATTTCAGTTGTGTTGATTACTAGACTTGAGTTGTCCCTTTGGCTAGTTGAATGTTTACTTTTACAACATTCCAAATTATCTTGAGTAAAGTTGCATTTTCATTTCTTCTATTAAGGCTTAGAGTCTTCCATTGAGTAGTAAGCAATGCCAAGGGTTCTCTTGGGCCCAACAATGGTTCTTGAGTGCCAATCCCGCCCAGGGTTTAGGCTCGGAGTGTGACAAACTTGGTATCAGAGCACAGAGTTCAAGAGTCCTAGAGAGTCTATGAAGCCATGTTTGTACAGTCCAAGTTATTGGTGTGAAGTGGGCCAAATCTATAATTAGGAGGCTGCAATATTTAGGAACTATCTAATTTATTTCATACTCATTTCGTTCAATAGAGTTTATCTCTAAAAAGGTTTTTGTCTAACTCGTGCTCGCGCGTATCTTTCAGATCATGCCTCTTGGAACAGCTGTCCGAGGTAGTCCTACTAGGAGAAATGTTGAGGAACAAGGGGTACCTATTGCACCTAAAGTGCAACCCCAAGGAGAAGCCACCAATGCTAAGTTCCGAGAAGCTATTCGACTACTAAGTTAAGTGGTGACTAATCAAGTTGGGCAACAAAGAGGAGTTCGACAGGATAAGGCTGATATGTCTAAAATCTGTGAGTTCCTTGGGATGGATCCTCTAAGCTTCAATGATTTAAGCATCACTGAGGATCTGGAAAACTTTGTTGAAGAGCTTGAGAAGGTTTTTGAGATTATGCAAGTTACTGATGCTGAGAGAGTGGAACTAGCTGCATACCAATTAAAAGGTGTCGCTAGAATGTGGTTCGATCAATGGAAGAAGTGTAGAGCTGAGGGTGCACCGATTTTGAGCTGGTCTATGTTTGAGAAGGCCTTCTTGGGCCATTTCTTTGCCCGGGAACTGAGAGAAGGCAAGGTACGAGAATTCCTTACCTTTAAGCAGGAACCTATAAGTGTTTTGAGTACAGTTTGAAGTTCACCCAACTTTCCCGATATGCTCCGGAGATGTTTACTGATATGAAGAGAAGGACGAATGTGTTTGTTTCTAGGTTGTTTCGTCTGTCAAGTAAAGAGGGTAAGGCTGCTATGATGATAGGGGAAATGGACATAGCGAGACTCATGGTTTATGTGCAGCAGAATGAGGAAAAGAAGCTAAGGGATAGAGAAGAATTTATAAACAAGAAAGCTAATAGAGGAGATGAGTCCAGGCAGCAAAAGAGTAATGTGAACCAGTCTTGTTTCCATCAGAAACAAAAGGGACCTACTCCATCATCTGCTAGTGCACCTGCACGAAGGAACAAAGGTGAGTACAATAGTCAAAATTTGCAGAATTTCAGAGCCAAACCTGCTCAGTCTTAGGGTAGTGTGACATAAGGAGGTAATTGGGCTTCTACTTGTGCCAAGTGTGGTAGGAACCACCCAGGTGCTTGTCGCGATGGCTCTACTGGTTGTTTCAAGTGTGCTCAAGAGGGTCACATCACTAAGAATAGGCAAGGTAATGTCAATAGGGGCAACAGAGCCCAATCTTCGTCAATTGATCCACCAGACAGGGCTGAACCTTAAGGAGCAACTTCAGGGACAGGAGTAGGAGCGAACTTCCTTTATGCTATCACTTGTCGCCAAGAGCAAGATAATTTTCCAGATGTTGTCAATGGTATGATCAAAGTCATTACTTTTAATGTTTATGCTTTGCTAGATCTAGGAGTGAGTCTGTCTTTTGTGACTCTTTATATTGCCGTGAATTTTGATATTCTTCCTTAGAAACTTCTAGAGCCCTTCAATGTTTCTACACCTGTTGGTGAGTCTATTCTAGCTGAGAGAGTCTATCATGATTGTACCATCTCTGTAAATAAGAAAAGCACCATGTCTGATTTAGGTTAGTTAGACATGATAGATTTTGATGTCATTCTAGGTATGGACTGGCTTCACGTCTGTTATTCCTCCATCGATTGTAGAACTCGAGTTGTTAAGTTCCAGTTATAGAGTGGAGGAGTAGTTCAGCAGTGCCTAAGGGTCATTTTATTTCGTACCTTATGGCGAGAAAGTTAGTTTCCAAGGGGTGTGTCTATCACTTAGTCCGAGTTATGACTCTAGTGTTGAGACACCTTCTATTCAGTCAGTTCCTGTAGTAACAGATTTTCCAGAGGTCATTCCATACGATCTTCCTGGAGTCCTCCCTGAGAGAGAAATAGACTTCGATATAGACATTCTTCTCGATACTCGTCTTATATCTATTCCACCATATAGGATTGCACCAACAGAGTTAATAGAGAAGTTTAAACATCTCCTAGAGAAAGGTTTTATTTGACCAAGTATCTTACCTTGGGGCGCTTCGATCTTATTTGTGAGAAAGAAGGATGGTTCTCTTAGAATGTGTATAGATTACCGTCAATTGAACAAGGTTACTATTAAGAATTAATATCCTCTTCCGAGAATTGATGATCTTTTCTATCAACTTTAGGGTGCCACTTGTTTCTAAAAGATAAACCATAGATCTGGCTACCATCGGTTAAGATTTAGGGAATGTGACTTTCCAAAGACAGCATTAAGGACCCGTTACGGTCATTATGAGTTTCTGGTCATGTCATTCGGTTAAACTAATGCACCTGCAGCGTTCATGGACCTTATGAATAGAGTATTCAAGCCTTATTTAGATATGCTTGTTATCGTATTCATTGATGACATAGTAATCTATTTGTGGAATGAGGAAGATCATGCTAGCCATCTCAGAATAGTGCTCCAAACTCTAAAGGATAAGGAGTTCTATGCTAAATTTTCTAAGTGTGAATTTTGGCTTGAGTCTGTGGTATTCTTAGGCTACATTGTTTCCGGTGATGGGATTCGAGTTGACACTCAAAAGATAGAGGCAGTACAAAAATTGCATACACCCATGTCTCCAACTCATATTAGGAGTTTCGTAGGGTTGGCTGGATATTATAGAAGGTTCCTCGAGGGGTTCTCATGTATTTCATCTCCTTTGACAAAGTTGACTCAGAAAATAGTTAAGTTTCAATGGTCTAAAGCTTGTGAGAAGAACTTTCAGGAATTGAAAAAGTGGTTGACTACTTCCCAAGTATTGACCTTACCAAAAGGTACGCAAGATTTTGTTATGTATTGTGATGCGTCCAGAATGGGATTGGGTTGTGTGTTAATGCAGAATGGTAAAGTTATAGCTTATGCCTCTAGACAGCTGAAAGTTCACGAGAACAATTATCCAACCCATGATCTAGAGTTGACTGTTGTAGTATTTGCTTTGAAAAATAGTGTCACAATCTTTATGGTGTTCATGTGGATTTGTGAATTGATCACAACAGCCTCCAGTATGTGTTTAGTGAGAAAGAGCTTAATCTCAGACAGAGGAGGTGGTTAGAGTTACTCAAGGATTATGACATAAGTATTCTATATCACCCAGGTAAGGCTAGTGTTGTTACTAATGCTTTGAGTAGGTTGTCTATGGGTAGTACCACCCATGTTGAACAATAAAAGAGAGAATTAGCAAAGCATATGTGCAGACTTGCATGATTAGGATTTCGACTAATGGATTCCATAGAAAGAGGAGTAGTGGTGATGAATGGGGATGAATCATCATTAGTGTCTGAAGTGAAAAAGAAGCAAGACCAAGATCCTATTTTGCTTGAATTGAAGGCAAATGTTCATAAGCAAAAGGTGATGGCTTTTGAACAAGGGGGAGATGGTGTATTGAGATATCAAGGTAGATTGTGTGTACCAAGGGTGGATAAACTTCAATAGAGGATCATGAAGAAAGCTCATAGCTCCAGATATTCTATTCATCCGGGTTCCACAAAGATGTATCACGATTTGAGAGAGGTTTATTGGTGGAGTAGTATGAAGAATGGAATTGTAGAGTTTGTTGCTAAGTGTTCGAATTGCCAACAAGTTAAAGTAGAGCACCAGAGGCCCGGTGGTATGGCTTAGAATATAGAGATTGCAGAATGGAAGTGGGAGATGATTAATATGGACTTTATTACTGGTTTTCTGCAGTCTCACAGGCAACATGATTCTATTTGGGTGATTATAGAACGAATGACAAAATTAGCCCACTCTTTGCCGGTAAAAACCACCCATTCAGGAGAAGATTATGCTAAGTTAAATATTTAAGAGGTAGTTATACTTCATGGAGTCCTAGTGTCGATTATTTATAATAGAGGTGAACAATTTATTGCACAATTTTGGAAGTCCTTCAAAAAAGGTTTGGGTTCAAAGGTGAATTTGAGTATTGCTTTTCATCCTCAGACTGATGGTCAAGCAGAGCGCACTATTCATACTTTAGAATATATGTTGAGGGCTTGTATGATTGATTTCAAAGGAAATTGGGATGAACACCTACCTGTCATTGAGTTTGCTTGCAACAATAGTTATCATTCTAGCATCCAAATGTCTCCGTATAAGGCTCTTTATGGGAGAAGATGTAGATCTCCTATTAAATGGTTTGAGGTCGGTAAAGCTAGGTTGATATGACCAGTCTTAGTTCATCAAGCTATGGATAAAGTTAAGATTATTCAAGATAGATTGAAGACAGTGCAGAGTCGTCAAAAATCCTACACTAATGTTAGAAAAAGAGACGTAGAGTATAAAGTAGATGATTGGGTATACTTCAATGTATCACCCATGAAGGGTGTTATGAGATTTGGTAAAAAGGGGAATCTTAGTCCCCGGTATATTGGTCCTTACAGAATATCCAAAAGGATTGGTAATGTAGCTTATGAGTTGGAGCTACCACAAGAGTTAGCAGTAGTTCATCTGGTATTTCATGTCTCCATGTTGAAACTGTGTATGGGCGATCCTTCACTAATCATACCAACTTAAGATATTGGTATTAAGGTTAGCTTGTCTTATGAGGAGATTCCTGTTCAAATTCTAGATCATCAAGTTCGCAAATTGAGAACCAAGGAGGTAGCATCAATCAAGGTTTTATGGAGAAATATATTTATTGAGGAAGCTATTTGGGATGCTGAGGATGATATGAAGAAGAGATATCCACATCTCTTTGAGTCCAGAGAAATTCTAGATCAAGGTACTAATTCTCCTCTTAGTACTCTTTAAATGATATACTGAATGTGTTAGGTTTGCTTATTAGGTGTTTGAGCTGAATGTTAGATGTTACACACTTAGCTTACTTAGAGTGATCTCATTTGAGAACTAATGTTCCCAAAGGAGAGATATTGTAACATCCCGCTATTTGAAAGAGCTTAGAAAGAAACTATTTTTGGAAATAATGAAAATCTAAAATTTGGCAGGTTATATTAACTATGAGTTTTGGGTCAATTTGAAATGACCATAACTCTGAGCACAGGATGACTTAGGTGAGATACAAGATACAATATGAAAGGTCTGTGAATTATCTTTCCAACACCAAAGAGTTTTCTCACTTTTGAGTTTGTATGAGGGAGATATGCCCGTTGGAAGTCGAGTTGTCTGAATAAGGAAAGTCACCTATAATTTAAAAGGGTATTTTAGTCTTTTCCATACCCAATTGGTCTAATTCAGTTTTCGTGAATTAGTTAGGGTCTAAAATGATTTGGTTCAGTTTACTCACTCAAAATTACGCTAGGGTTTTAGAGAAAAGAACTCAAGAGGAGAAAAGGAGAGAAAGGTCAAGATTCGTCTATTTCTTGAGGAATTGATTGCGGATTTCACCAAGGATTCGATCCTACGAGGTATGTGAGACTTTCATAGCGTTGGGTTCATTCATCAACGCGCCAATCATGTTTGTTTTAGCGAAATTCGTTCTATATAGTTAAAAGTATGATGTTCTTGAATTATGTTCTTGAAATTGGCTTTCATTCTTGAGTTTAGATGATATTGTTGAGTTCTTGATGAAATCATGTCGATTTTAGAGTTGTATATGAATAGGTTCTTGTGTTCATGTACTGGGTATCGGAATCTAAAGAGGAATTGAGAAAAAGAATCGAATTTAGGCGAAATGGGCTTTGAAAACAAAAAAGGAAAAAGTTTGACAAATCAGGGTCGCAGACCTGTTCCTTAGAATTGGGATTTTTCTCTCCGCGTCGCGGAGAGTTCACGGATCCTTCTGCTACAAAATTTATTTCACGACCAAATATTAAAATGCATCTATGTGTCGTGGACTTCCTTCTTGAGAGTGATTTCTTGATTGTTTCTCAAGTTTACCTATCTAAAAACACTCCTAAACATCACGAGATCTTTCCTATCACAAATCACAACCTTGAATTCATAAATCAAATTCAAGGTAGAGTTGAGAGTCAAGTCTTGAGGGTTCTTCGAGTCATTTTAAGAAGTATTTTACAAATCTTTTAAACTTGTTTTAAGACTTAAGCATTGAGATTGAGAAAGAGTAGAGCTGAGTTCATTTCTTTAAAATGTTATATGGGGACTATGTATTCCCAAAGAGTAAATGTTTTCACATTTAAGATGAGAGGAAACACCGATTTCCGAATGAGTTTTCATGAGTAGTTTTGAGTTCAATCTCTTTTAAAAGATAAGCTTTTTGAGTAATAACTCAAAACCACAGAGAAAGAGTTATGGTTTTAAACATATGAGCTGAGTATTTTGGGAGTAGAAATGAGCACCGATATGGGAACGAGTTCATAATAACTCAAGTCTCCTTAAATCATGTAGCCAATGTGTGTAGAAAGGTTCATACTTTTTAGATGATTCCTTAATGCTTTTAGCATAGACTAGTGGATCCTCTTAGTTGAGGCGTTCTATATCCCGGCAAGTGATAGGACAGTTCTAGCAGCGTGGGCGAGATGTTGTATCATCACATAGCTCATAGTGATGATTGTCGGTTAGAGAAACTCCCACTGAATTATACAACTTTATTATATACATAAATTGAGTTATTATTGTATTTCTCCAATACATTGAGTTGCTACTTACTATTTAAATGCATTATGTAAAATTCATCTTTACTCTTGTTTATTTCTGCATTGAGTTGTGTATCCATGAATTGAGTAAAGCTGAGGTAAGTGGGTCTTTTAGAATTTAGTTCAAGCTTATGTCATATTTAGTTTTCCCCTCACATGCTCGTACATTCAATATACTGATGCCATTTGGCCTGCATCATTTTATGATGCAGATACAGGTAACTAGGATCAACATCCAGTGCCTCATTGATCCTGTTGAGCATCTCAGAGTCATTTGGTGATCCTCCATGCTTTCTGGAGGATCCCTTTTTGTTATTGTTTTATCATTTCAGCTTTGTTATTAGGATGATCGGGGGTCTTGTCTATATGTCCATCATAGTTATTAAAGGCTTCATAGATAGTAAGGTATTAGTTTTTTAGTCTTGCTATTTCAGTTGTGTTGATTACTAGACTTGAGTTGCCACTTTGGCTAGTTGAATGTTTACTTCTAAAACATTCCAAGTTATCTTGAGTAAAGTTTCCTTTTGATTTATTCTATTAATGCTTAAAGTCTTCAGCTGAATAGTAAGTTAGGCCAAGGGTTCGCTTGGGGCAAGCAATGCTTCTCGATGGCCAGTCCCGCCCAGGGTGTAGGCTCGGGGCGTGACAGTCTCATATAAGCCACTTAGTTTTCATAACATAAGATAATAGAAATGAGTGGAATTTTAAAACATTTTCTGCCAACATCAAAGTTTTATATCAAAAGCAGAAGTCTATTACACTTTGTCTCAAACCATCTAAAACATGAATATCTTGGGACACAATCCATACACTAATTTTCAAAACATAAAATGAAGGAACATAAGATAAATGGTGGCCAAATCCTTGAATGCTAAGTGGACTCACCCATCTTCATGTCTTGCTATCATAAGATCCTAGCCATGGGAATGAGAGTCGAGATCGCCGGACCCTACATTTGGATAAAAAAATATAGGCAAGAGTATGCATTAGTACAAACATGTACTAAATTTGATAGCTAGTAGAAACATCAACATAAAAATAAGAGTTAGACAATATAGATCATAAAGCATAATCATGCACATAATATATCATATCAACATAGGAGGAATACTTCTTGAAGTAACCTCAAATCAACCTTACTCATCAATGAAGGAAACTCCAGCAACAATCCAAGCTCATCATTCATCATAACATAGTCTAGCTTATCTTTAATAGACATGGGGAATCACTTCTTGCCTTACTATTAAGGAACATGCAGAGTCGCCTCTAGTTCTTTTTAACAGATGGATCATGGGTACTCGCCTCTAATCGAACTTAACATATGGATCATGAGTCCTTGCCTCTAGTACAACATCATATGACATGGGTATTCCTCTGTTGTCATGCTATAAGGATCATGGGTACTCGCCACTTGTCCAAATCATATCTTAAGAACATGGGGAGTAGCCTCTTGATAACTTTTGCAGAATAAGGGCAATCGCCTTTTTATTCTACTCCATGGAATACGGGTAATTGCCTCATATCCATCTCAGTTAGAGGTCATGGGTAATCGCCTCTAGCCTCATCAATTTCATATTCTTTAGCATTAGATTCATTTTAGGTGAGCAATCCTTTCAACCTAGAATCATTTAATGTGAGAAAGATTTTCACATTCATAACACAAAAAATTCATGTGGGAACTATCCTTTTACACAACAATTGACAACATGAGCTTTACTCTCATAGCACTATATATCATAGTCATTCTATATGCTCAATCTCAAGCAATTCAATATCATAATCATCTCATAAGCTTCAATCTCAAAGTAATCCTAATCATGATTCATCGTATAAACTTCAAGTCTAATGTATCTCATCAATCCTAGATTAAATACATCTAAACCCACAACATCTCCTTTCATGGCATAAAACCCATTTACATCAATTTCATCTTCCTAGACATGGGTTAGGCATGAGTACATGTAAATTCATCCTAAAAACATGTAATCCTATCAATTCAATCATAAACAATCATTATCCATTCAATTGGATCAACATTCATCAATACCCACAACATTGGAAGAAAACCCTAACTCAAATTGGGAAATTTCCTCTTTTCAATTAGGGAATCTTAGGGACTCCATGGAAGAAAGGATTCCATGGATTAAAAGCTATCATACCTCTATTACAAAGCCCAAAAAATTCTTGGGGAATGGGGACTTAATATTGATCCTAGCTCCAACTCTTTCTTCTTCTTCAAGTTCTATAGAGAGAAATATTTGAGAGGAAGACTTTGGGACTTTTTTTTGGCTTTTGGAAATAATGATTTTTAATGGGTGAGTTTTGGGGTTAAAATGACTTATATAGCGGTCCTAGTCTTGGGTAAATCACCATAGTATTAATCTAATTAAAATCGGAAAAGTCCCAATTGCCCCAAAACTTACAGTGGTCTCCCCACCTTCACGATGGGCTCCACGAGGTGTGGTGCCTACCACGAGTTGTGGTCCCTCTCGTGGTCATGAACCAGTGGCTTGGCAACCACTCCCTTAACCCCTAAAAACTAAGTCACCACCACGACCCCTCCCATAGCCCGTCAAAGCCTTCATGAGCCGTGAAGTGGCTCGTGTGAAGGAGGTTGTTTTGTGAAGTGTAGCCTAGCTACTTCCTGGCCTAACACGAGCCTCACCACGGCCCGGGGTCCATACCACGAGGCGTCATGGTGGCCGTGGTAAGTGGGGCAGTGCTTAGTGAAGGCTTGTCCAAACTTTCGTTCTTTGGCTCTTATCTTCCATTTTAGCCCTAACTTAGACTACTAGATTTCCAAGGTGTTACATTACCTCCCCCTTGGGAACATTCCTCGAATGAAATTTCTAGACACCTTCCGGAAGTAAAGACTCAATACTAGCAGCCCATCATGCATGCAACACATCTAAATGCGCACAACCAAGGAGGAACTTTACACCAAGATAAACATACTTAATACATCTCAAGGGAAGGTAGGAACTATATCTAGCAACCCAATATGCATGAAATTTCAAAATTTTAGTCATGTTCAAGGAGGAACTACCTTCTCAAAGATAAAAGCATGATCAACAAAATCTCATAGAGCCATATGGAATTCGTTCTCAAAAAGCATACCTAAAACATGTTCATCAATTCATCTCATGAAGTCTATAGGCAACTCATACTCAATGCACTACAACATGAGGAAAATCAATCATATAAACTCATTTTCTTTCAAAACACAAGTTTTCATGAACATGCATAACATAAGGAAATCATGGGAACATAAAAAAACACATGATTTCAAACAAGGAGCAAACCATGAGGAAGTCATTACCTCAAGCTAGAGTAGGACTAGAAGGAAAAAAATGAGGATATCGGGAAATCATATCAGCCTTGGCCTCCCAAGTAGCACCATTAACTAAATGATTCCGCCGCAATACTTTCACGAAAGAAACTTCCTTGTTTCTCAACTCCTTAACTTGCCGGTCTAATATCTCAACCAGTACGTCTTCATAAGAGAGATTTTCATCAACCCCCAAACATTCTAGGCGAACTATGGATGTCGGATCTCCAACAAACTTCTTAAGCATAGAGACATGGAAAATCGGATGCACCGTTGTCAAATCATTAGTCAAATCAAGCTCTTAAGCAACCTTACCAAAACATCTCAAAAATTGATACGGGCCTACACATCACGGACTAAGCTTCCCTTTCTTCCCAAATCTCATCACACCCTTCATGGGTGAGATTTTCAAGTAAACCCAATCACTAACCTCAAACTCAAGGTCTCTTCTTCTAACATCGGCATAGGACTTTTGTCCACTTTGGGCTGTTCTCAACCTCTCTCTAATAAGCTGTAGTTTTTCCATAGCCTCATGAACTAATTCGGGTCCTATCAAGATTTCTTCACCCACCTCAAACCAACCTATAGGAGATCTACACCTCTTACCATAAAGAGCATCAAAAGGAGTCATACCAATACTAGAATTGTAGCTAATTTTATTATAATCAAACTCAATTAATGGCAAGTGATCGTCCCAATTTCCCTTGAAATTGATTCATGCTCTCAACATATCCTCTAAAGTTTGGATAGTTCACTCCGCTTGCCCATAGGTTTTTGGGTGAAAAGTTGTGCTAAGCTTTACTTTAGTGCTAAGACCCTTTTGGAATGACTTACAAAACTAAAAAGTAAACTAAGTACCTCTATGAGAGATAATGGACAAGGGAACTCCATGCAGCCTTACCATTTCCCTCAAATATAACTTAGCATAATCTTCCGTCGGAAAAGAAATTTTGACGGGAATAAAATGGGCTGATTTCTTCATTCGGTCTATATGACCCAAATCAAATCATATTGTCTCCTAGTACGTGGAAACCCTACTATAAAGTCCATGTTCAAGTCTTCCCACTTCCAAGTAGGAATGCTAATGTCTTGGGATAAACTTCCCGATTTCTGATGCTCAACTTTCACTTGTTTGAAATTTGGACACTTAGCCACAAATTCCACAATATCCTTCTTCAGCCCATTCCATAAATAGACCTCCCGCAAGTCAAAACTCACACTTTCTAAACTTTGCGAAGAGTTGTTGTTCCTTAAGGATTTGTAATACAATCCTCAAATGATTAATGTGGTCATCCTCACTCCTTGAATAGATCAAAATATCATCAATGAACACAATTACGAACATATCAAGGTATTGTCTAAACACCCTATTCATCAAATCCATAAATGTTGCCGAATCATCAAACAAACCAAACAACATCACTAAAAACTCATAATCACCCTACCGGGTTCTAAAAGTTGTCTTCAGATTATCATATTTTTTCACCCTCAATTGGTGATAACCCGACCTAAGGTCAATCCTAGAGAAGTAACGTGCACCTTGGAATTGGTCAAATAGATCATCTATCCTTGGAAGATGATATTTATTCTTAATAGTCACCTTGTTCAATTATCGATGGTCACTACACATTCGGAGTGAACAATCTTTTTTCTTGACAAACAAAATTGGAGCACCTAATTGAGAGTTACTCGGCCGAATGAAACCCATATCAACCAAATCTTTCAATTGTTCCTCTAACTCATTAAGTTCTACCGGAGCCATTCTATAAGGAGGAATAGAAATAGACTACATATCTGGGAGAAGGTCAATACCAAAGTCTATTTCCCTTTCGAGAGAAATACCAGGTAAATCATCTGGGAACATTTATGGATACTCATTAACAATGGGAACTAACTCAAGATTAGGGGTTTCGGAATTTATAAAGCTCACCCTAACTAAATGGTACAAACAACCCTTAGAAATTATCTTTCTAGCTTTAAGATAAGAAATAAACTGGCCTTTCGACATATAATTCCACCCCCCCCCCCCTCCACTCTAGGGCAGGCTCATTTGGAACTTAAACTTGACTACACGAGTTCTACAATCAATAGAAGCATAACAAGAGTGTAACCAATCAATCTCAAGGATGACATCAAAATCTAACATATCAAGCCCTATCAAGTCAACATGAGTAATTCTATGGGATAAAGGGACAGGACACTTTCTAGAAACCCTCTCAGCCACCATAGAATCACCTACAGGAGTAGAGACAGAAAAAAAGTTCTAACAACACTTTGGGAAACACATCAAATCTCATAGCCACATATGGTGTCGCAAAATATAAAGTAGCATCGGGATCAATTCAAGCATATACATCTAGTTGGAAAACTTTCAACATACCATTAACTACATTGGGAGAATCGTCTTGTTCACCTCAAGTCTGAAGAGCATCAAACCTATTTTGCTTAGGAGCGCTAGCACTTGAACCATTATGACCGGATGAAGGATAAGGGTGAGCTCTACGACGATTATCTTCCTCATTCTTAGAAAGTGAAGGACAATCTGTTATATTATGATCAATCTTTCTACAACCAAAACAAGCATTGGAACCTGTTAGACAATTACCTTCTTGTTTCTTCCACACTTAGCACAATTAGGCAAAAAAGACCCATTACCACCGCCTTGAGGTTGAGGGTTAGACACTCTTTCATTTTTGAACCTTTGAACCTTGGGGGAGTCTTAGAAGAACCTTGCTCGGAAAACCATTGTTGAAACCTTGAATGACCACGTCCACCGGACCTAGAGTACGAATAGTTAGCATCATCCACTCCTGCCCTCTTTGATTTTGTAGAACATTTTTTGAGCTCTTCCTCTTTAATTTGTTGGGCATGGACCATAAGATGAGAAATATCCATGTCATGGACAAGCATAGCCGTACAACATTCCTTTACTACCAATTTAGACACATCGAAAATGAACTTGCTCATCATTGCCCTAGAGTCGGCAACTATAGAAAGAGCATACATAGAGAATTGAGTGAACTTCAAAGAATATTCTTTCACACTCATGCTTCCTTATCGGATATTGATAATTTCTAGCACTTTTGCCTCCCTCATCTTAAGAGGAAAGAACCTATCAAGAAAAGCTCACTTAAACCTTTCCCATTCTAAGGGATACACATCTACCGGCCTTTCTTCGTTCGAATGGTTGAACCAAATCTGAGCAACCCTCTTCAGTTGATAAGCGGCCAATTTTGCCTTCTCCATCGGAGTCACTTCCATGATTGCCAACACCTTATAGACCTCGTCAATGAACTTTTGAAGATCTTCCTCAACCTCAGAACCATAAAATTTTGGAGGATTCATCTTTGTGAAGTCCCTCGCTCTTGATACCATCGTAACCACATTTGGGTTCATAGGGTTCACAACCTCCCTATTGGATTGGGCTGTCACGGCTTGAGCCAACACTTGAAAAGCTGTCCTAAACTCTGCATTAGTCACTTGGTCGCCAAAGGGTCAACCGGAGCTAGAGGAGCTTCAGGATAAGTTCCTTGGTTAATCTCTACTCGCTCAGTCCTTATAGTAAAACTCTCCTAGTAATCTTATCATGTAGACCATCGGGTAAGGATTAGGAGATGGCCCTTATAGAGTTAAACTCTATCGCATGACTAAGAGAGAACTGATGTTTCCTAAGCATATAATAGCTTTTCATTCATAAATGTGGCGCGCTTCACACTTATGAACAAGAGACTACTAGACATGGTTTTGAGAAGTCCTAGAACCATTCTAAACCTTGTGCTCTGATGCCATGTTTGTCACGACCCATGGGTATATCCTAGACGTAACTTGGAATACAGGACCCCAAGAAGCCTCATATAAGCCACTTAGCTTTCATAACATCCATATATATATATATATATAATAGGAGAGGTGAAAATGCTTATGTGTCAGCACTAGAAAAAACAACATTTATTAATTCTTAAAATTAATTAAAATTAAAAGAAAAGAAAAAAACGGAAAACTGTAAATAATGGAAATATTTTCCATTCATCCAAATAGTAATACATATTTAGATTAATTAATAAATAGTTATTAGTTATCATTTAATATTCACAAATTTTTATTTTTAAAAAATCAATATTAATAATTGTTTTTATTGATTTCAAATGAAATTTAAGATAGGTGGGTTGTGCAACAAGAGAAATATGGGGAATTGTTATAAATTGAATTATATTTTAAATAATTAGTTAAAAAATGATCTCTCTCTATCTCTCTCTCTATATATATATATATGTATATATGTATAAAATATGACAGGTGAAAACGCTTATGTGTCAGCACCAGAAAAAACAACATGTATTAATTCTTAAAATTAATTAAAATTAAAAGAAAAGAAAAAGAACGGAAAACTGTAAATAATGGAAACATTTTCCATTCATCCAAATAGTGATACATATTTAGATTAATTAATAAATAGTTATTAGTTATCATTTAATATTCACAATTTTTTATTTTTTAAAAATCAATATTAATAATTGTTTTTATTGATTTGAAATGAAATTTAAGATATATAGGTGGGTTGTGCAACAAGAGAAATAGGGTAAATTACATAAATTCATTGTTTTAATATGAAATTACAATCTATCCTTAATAAGTTTCTAATTACATTAATCCCTTAAAAATTAAAAATACCGGATACATTAATATGTAGCTCGAATGCATTAAATATTGTCTCGAATACATTAATATGTAGCTCGGATACATTAAATATTGTCTCGGATACATTAATATGTAGCTCGGATACATAATATGTAGCTCAGATACGTAATAGGTAGCTCGAATACATTAAATACTGGCTTGGATACATTAATATGTATCTCAGATACATTAAAAACTAGCTCGAATACATAATATGTAGCTCGGATACATTAAATACTGGCTCGGATACATTAATATGCAGATCGGATACATTAAAGAAATAATGGATTTTGGAGATTTTTAAAAGTAATAAGTGAAATAAAAGGTGTGTATTTCGGTAATTTTTCCAGCGAAATATGGGGCGTTGTTATAAACTGAATTATATTTTAAATAATTAGTTAAAAAATGATTTCAAAACAAAAAAAAGTTAATAGTTATCATTTAATATTCACAATTTTTATTTTTTAAAAATCAATATTAATAATTGTTTTTATTGATTTCAAATGAAATTTAAGATCGGTGGGTTGTGCAACAAGAGAAATATGGAGAGTTGTTATAAACTGAATTATATTTTAAATAATTAGTTAAAAAATGATTTCAAAAAATAAAATTTTAAAAAAAAATAAAAAAAAAATATATATATATATATACACACACATCATAATTTAAAATATTTTTAAAAAAATCTAATACTAAGACAAAATAAAAGAAACTACATTATTAGGTTTTAAAAAAGAATACAAAATAATTGTCAAATAAAATTGCCAAAACATGTGTATTCCGTTCTCAGATTTTTTAAAATCATAAACTTATTAATAAAAAATTAACTTTACCTTCAGTTACTACAATAACAAAAATATGATTAGATACCATTGAAATATATGTGGTATGACAATACTTAAATTTCTTTCTGTATCTACTTTTAAATTTATAACAATATCAAGTAATTTTAGTTTTCTCCACTTAAAAGAAATAGTTTTTAATATATATAAAATAGTGATTTTTAATTTAAAAAATCTTCCTGAATGATAGTTCAAGTAATGTTTCTACTTTAAAATCTAAAATTTGAATATTCTCCATACAAATATTCATTATTTTGAAATATGCATGTACATTAAATTATTAATAAATAAATAACGAACAGATTATTAGATACCATTAAAATATATGTGATATGATAATACTTAAATTTCTTTCTGCATCTACTTTCAAATTTATAACAATGTCAAGTAATTTTATTTTTCTCCACTTAAAAGAAATATTTTTTAATATATATAAAATAGTAAATTTTTAATTAAAAAATCATCCTGAATGATAGTTCAAGTAATGTTTCTATTTTAAAAACTAAAATTTGCATATTCTCCCTACAAACATAATGTTAATTTATTTAAAAGGGTACTTTGTTAGTATTAGAGAAAAGAATAGTTTTTGTGTAATAATATATTTTTAAAAAAGTATTTTTAATATACACAAAAGCTAAACCAAATTGTTAGTATTAGAGAAAGGGATATTTTGTTTTTAATAATATTTTTCTAACAAAATATTTTAATATACACAAAAGCTAAACCAAATAAGTCATAATTTATATGCAGTCAGAGGCGAATCTAGGATTTTTCGAACATGGGTGCACCAAGTAAAATGTATTGAAGTGAGAATTGATGCTTAATCCTCAAGGTCAAAAGCTCAACATTTAACCATGTGGACCGTTTAGACTTCTTGTAGTACGGGTGCAAGAATATAATATTATACAAAATCTTAAAAAATATACATATAAAATATCTAATTTTACGAAGAGACCACGAGTGCGGGTGCCCTTTTTTGGCTCTAAATTCGCCACTGTATGCAGTATAACAAAAAAAATCGTATCATAATATGTAATATAAAAAATAGACAAAAATGAAATAAAAGTAGAAGAAATATCAAATGATATTATTCATTTTAATTAATCTTAAAAATATTGCTAGAAGATGGACAAAATAATAATTAAAAAAAATATTGTTTACACTTCATTCAAACACAATTCACAACTTTCAGTCTGATAGTTTAAGTTATAAATGACACAATAAAAATAAAAAGCTAATTAGAGTATAACAAAGGAAAAAAAAAATACATGCAAAAGATGACAAAAAATTTATACAAAATATTAATAAAATATTCAGTTTGGATATTTGTTTAAAAAATTATCTCCAAAATAATATAATTTTAATTTGATAAATAATTATGTCAAAACTGTCACATAAAACTGCCAAAACCAAAAATTGATAGTTATATAGTATTAATAATTTGCAGATTTTCTAAAATAAAATAAAATTATTAAAGACAAAAATAGTAAGAAATTACAAACACACGTAGTCCTTATTAACTTTCCTTTTTTTTTTTAACTATCCTTATTAATCTCCACAACATTCTTTATAGTGATAAGATAATTTGCAACTATTCTTATTGATCTTCACATCAAAATAATGTATACTTAATTTTATTTATATGGTTAATAATTTAGAAATTAAAATATTTTGATCTCAATTTGTGGGGTAGTTATTATAATAATTATATAATGTAACAATAATGTGCGAAAATCATTTTTCCGGTTGATAATATTCAAAAGTTATGCACATAACATTAAACAAAAATATTATTATAATTAATAATGATGATTTCAAAAAAAATTAAAATGGCTATTCCCTTTTAAGTGGTAATCTAATACCAAGGCACTTGATAGTTTTATAACAAAGTATAAATGGATAAAAAACTTATAAACAACAAAATTAACTATTTGATTAGATAATGAGTTAAAAAATGTCATGACAAAAATAAATAAATAATCAAAACAATTACGAAAAAAGAATAAAAAGAAACTGTAATAAAGGAATAGTTAAAAATATGTAGGTAAAATATTTTTTTTAAAAATAAGTTAAAGATAAAAAAAAAAACTAACCTAAATCATCCCTAAAATTCCTTACCCACTTACCTAACTACCCTACTCTCTTAAAAACTCAACTATATATATATATATTAATCTTCTGAAAGACATAAGAAATGTTTCAAATCAATATTTTATAAATAAGAAAAATATGTCATTAACAAAAATGTTTTTGAATTATCATTTCTTAAAAAGAATAAATTGAAAATATTATAAATCTGTATTTTACAAAATAGTGTCACATGTCATCATTAAAAAGATTATCAAATTTTTAGTATTTTTTTAAAAAATTATCTCCAAGAAAATTATAATTATAATTTGATAAATAATTATGTAAAAATCTGTCACATAAAACCGCCAAAAACAAAAAACTAGTAGTTTTATATTATTAGTAATTTTCAGACTTTTAAAAAAATAATAATTTATTAATTAAAAAAACTAAAAAATTACAAAACAACTAAATGCACGTAGTCTACTCTCCCATTTCTCTCCCACTTCATGTAAACTTTATTTATTAATTAATTTGTACATTTTTAATTCTCTTAAACTTATCAATGAAAATAATAATTTTAACTTTTTTTTTTTTGTTGTTATATAAAGATAAGATGAGTGCTAAAAAGGTTGCAACATGCTTTGTAAATTATATTTAGATTTTAGCTAAAAGTAGGGACAAAAATTTTAATACTAGATTTTAAATTGATCTATGAATTTGTAAATTTAATTAATTAGCACACATTGAACACACACCAGATATGCTATATATTCATCTTCATTATACTAGAAGAAAGAGAAATTGTTAGAATAACATTTATTGTCTTTGAAGGACAAACTTTTATAGCACATACATTAGTGTAAAATTTTGTTACCATTAATTGTATATATAAAATTAAAACGCTATTTTCTTTTTATTATACATGCACTTTTGTTACTCAATAATAATTTATTTTAGTTATTTCTAAATTTTAAAAATATTATATTTTAAACATCCGCGCAACGCGCGGGTACCTATACTAGTCAGATAATAGAAATGAGTGGAAATTTAAAACATTTTCAACCAACATCAAAGTTTTATATCAAAAGCAGAAGTCTTTTACACTTTGTCTCAAACAATCTAAAATGTGAATATCTTGGGACACAGCCCATACAATAATGTTCAAAACATAAAATGAAGGAACATAAGAGAAATGGTGGACAAATCCTTGAATTCTATGAGGAATAAAAAATCTTCAAATCTTGCTCTACTAAGATCCTAGCGGGGGATGAGAGTCGAGATCACCAGACCCTATATTTGGATAAGAAATGTAGGCAAGAGTATGTGTTACAACAAACATGTACTAAATATGATAGCTATCATAAACATAAGAGTTACACAATATAGGTCATAAAGCATAATCAATGCACATAATAGATCATATCAACATAGGAGGAATAGTTCTTAAAGTAACCTCAAATCAACCTTACTCATCATGGAAGACAACTCAAGCAACAATCCAAGCTCATCATTCATCATAACATAGTCTAGGTTATCTTTTATATACATGGAGAATCACCTCTTGCCTTACTATAAAGGAACATGGATAGTCGCGTCTAGTCCTTTTTCACATATGGATCATGGGTACTTGCCTCTAGTCCAACATCATGTGACATGGGTATTTACCTCTTGTCATTCTATAAGGATCATGGGTACTCGCCTCTTGTCAAACTCATATATTAAGAACATGGGGAGTCTCTTTAAGGGTAATCGCCTCTTTATTCTACTCAATGGAATACGGGTAATCACCTCATATCCATCTCATTTGGATGTCATGGGTAATCACCTCTAACCTCATCAATTTCTTAGTATTTAGCATTAAATTCATTTTAGGTAAGCAATCTTTTTAACCTAGAATCATTCAATGTGAGAAAGCCTTTCACATTGATAACACAAACAATTCATATGGGAACTATCCCTTCCACAACAATTACATCAATAGTCAACAATCGACAACATAAGATTTACTCTCAAAGCACTATATATCATAGTCATTCTATATGCTCAATCTCAAGCAATTCAATATCATAATCATCTCATAAGCTTCAATCTCAAAGCAATCCTAATCGTGATTCATCATATAAGCTTCAATTCTAATGTATCTCATCAGTCCTAGATTAAATACATCTAAACCAACAAATTCTCCTTCCATGGCATAAAACCCATTTACATCAATTTCATCTTTCTAGACATAGGTTAGGCATGGGTACATGTAAATTCATCCTAAAAATGTAGTCTTATCAATTCAATCATAAATAATCATAATCCACTCAATTCGATCAACATTCATCAATAACCACAACATTAGAAGAAAACCCTAACTCAAATTGGGGATTTCTTGTTTTCAATTGGGGAATCTTAGGGACCCCGTGGAAAAAAGGATTCCATGTATAAAAAGTCATCATACCTTGATTACAAAGCCCACAATTTCTTGAGGAATGGAAACTTGACCTTGATCCTAGCTCCAACTCTTTTTTCTTCTTCATGTTCTAGAGAGAGAAATATTTGAGAGGAAGACTTTGGGTTTTCTTTTAGGTTTTGGAAATAATGACTTAAATGGGTGAGTTTTGGGGTTAAAATGACTTATAAGGGGTCCTAGGCATGGTTAAAATGGCATAGAATTAATCTACTAAAAACTGGAAAAGACCCAATGGCCCCTAAATTTACAGTGGTCTGCCCACCTTCACGAGGGGATCCATGAGCCGTGGTGCCTATCAAGAGCTGTGGTCCCTCTTGTGGTCATGAATCAGTGACTTGGTAACCACTCCTTTAACCCTTAAAAACTAAGTCACCACCACGACCCCTATCGCGGCCCATCAAGGCCTTCATGAGCCGTGAAATGGCTTGTGTGGAGAAGGCTATTTTGGGCATTGTAGCCTAGCTACTACCTAGCCTACCACGAGTGTCACCACGGCCCTTAGTCCCTACCATGAGGCGTCATGGTGGCTGTGGTAGGTGGGGTAGTGCTTGGTGAAGGCTTGTCAAAACTTTCCTTCCTTGGCTCTTGCACTCCCTACTAGATTTTCGAGGTGTTACAAGTTCGAGGACGTTTCTTTATGCTTGGTTTGGATGGTTTATTTTTAGTATTTTTAGAGCTAGCTTGGGACTTGTCCCAGAACCTCATCAGTAGTAGATTCTCTAAGATTCAGTATTAGTTTTTTTAGGGTTTATCCCCTTTGACATTAAGTTGAATTCTCACATGAGTTTCTTTTATTTGTGACTCACTTTATAGTAATGCTTATGCTTTCTTAGTTATATTTAAGTATGTTTGTGATATGCTAGACTCAGGGTTAGCTTAGGGTCACTTGTGATCCTAGGTCTTGTGTTACGTCTAGGGGTAGCCGCGGGTGTGACAAACTTGGTATTAGAGCATCAAGTTCAAGAGTACAAGGATGTCTAAAAGCCGCACTAATTAGAGTCTCTTTCATGGGTGTGAAGTGCGCCACATCTATGAGGGGAGGCTAGGATGTGTTCTAAGAAAAACTTCCCATCTTTCTTTTCCAGCTCGTGCTATAGAGTGTAAACTGTATTTAATCTCCTTTTAACTCCTACTGTTCGCATTTTGGAAAATGTTTCCTAGAAGAGCTAACGCAAGGAATCAGACATAGCTGAAGCAGACCCATTGGAAGAGCAAGTTACGCATGTCGAGTTTAGGAATGTTTTCCAAGTTTTTGCTCAGGAAATGACCTCCCAAGTCAATCCACAGTCTGCGGCCCAAGCTCCGCCATAGACTAACACTACATAAGGAAGTTGGGGCTTCAATTGGGTTTACCATATAGAGTTTCATAGGTCTAAGTGAGAATAGGATCCACAAGAGTTTCTCGATGACATCCAGATAGTAACAAACATTATGGATTTCACTCTAGTCGAGAGTGTAGATTTGGCTGCTTTTTAGTGGAAGGGAGTGGCCTACACTTAGAACCATCAGTGGAAGGAATCTAGTGGTACTAATGCAGGTCAAGTGAGTTGGAATAATTTCAAGACTGCCTCTTTGGACATGTTCTTTCTGATAGATTTGAGGGATTATAGGGCCTTGGAATTTATGAACTTGAACCAAGGGTCGATGTTAGTCTAGAAAACTTTCTCAGAACCATTTTGAGTTTCTACTCAAGTTGGTGACCCAGTTATATCTAGACGGGTATTCAAAAATTGTCGTGTCACAGTTTCCCAGAAAGTCACCTCAATAGACCTTCTAGAGTTAGAAATAGTAGATTTTGTTATCATTCTAGGCATAGATTGGTTACATTCCCATTATGCTTTAGGCGATTGTAGAACTAGGATCATTTCGTTTCAGTTTCCAAACAAGCTAGTCTTAGAGTGGAAGGGTAGTATCACAATGCAGTAGGTTGATTTATCTCTTACCTTAAGGCCACGAAAATAATTTTTAAAGGGTATATCTATCATCATATTCAGGTTAAAGATTAAAACTTTGAACCCCTACACTTAGTCAGTCCAGTCATAAATAAGTTTAGTGAAGATCTTCCCGAGTCCCTCTTGAAAGGGAAATCAACTTTGGAATAGATATCCTTCCAAATATCCAGCCTATTTTGATTCATCCTTACAAAATGGCTTTTGTAGAGCTTAAGAAATTGAAAGAACAGTAGAAAGACCTTCTAGATAAGGGCTTCATCAGACCCAATATCTTTCCATGGGGTGCGCTAGTGTTGTTCGTGAAAAAGAAAGATGGCTCTATCAGGATGTGCATTGACTATCGTCAGTTGAAAAATGTTACAATTAAGAATAACTATCCCATCCCTTGGATTGATGACTTCTCGACAAACTTCAAGGTGCTAGTTGCTTCTCTAAGATAGACCTCAGATCTAGCTTTCATCAACTCAGATTCAAATATAGTGACATCCCGAAGATAGCCTTTAGGACTCAGTATGGTCACTATGAATTTGTAGTTATTGCTTTTGGATGCTCCTGCAACTTTCATGAACTTAATAAACAGGGTGTTCAAACAGTGTTTGGACTTTTTCGTCATTGTCTTTCTTAATGATATCATCATTTATTCTCAAAGTAAGGAAGAACATGTGACTCATTTGAGAGTTGTTTTGCAAACCCTCAAAGATTATCAGTGATTCACTAAGTTCAGCAAATGTGAATTCTTGTAACAGTCAGTCTCTTTCCTTGGTCATGTGGTATCCAGCGAAGGGATCCTAATGGATTCTCAGAAAATTAAGGTAGTACAGCACTGGCACAGACCCACCTCTCCAATAAATATTTGAAGTTTCTTGGGTTTGGCTGGTTATGATATGAGGTATTTTAAAGGATTTCCATCTATAACTTCCCCATTGACCAAGTTAACTCAGAAGAAGGTCAATCTTTAGTGGTTAGATGAATGTGAGACTGAAGACTAGGTTAACTAAAACGTCTATCTTCACTCTACCAGATGGTTCGGACGGTTATTTCATCTATGTGATGTATCCAGGGTCGGCATAGAATGTGTGTTGAAGCAACAAGGTAATGTCATAGTTTATAATTCTGGAGAACTTAAGGTCCACGAGCGTTGAGCTTACAGGCATAGTAATTTCCCTAAAGATTTGGAGACACTACTTGTTTTGTGTTCACGTGGATGTGTTCATAGTTCACAAGATCCTCCGGTATGTGATCACCTAGAAAGAGTTGAATCTTCGTCAGGGGGGATGGCTTGAATTCCTCAAAGACTATGATATTAATTTTCTCTAGCATCCGGGCAAGGCCAATCTAGTATCTGACGCCCTCAGTAGACTATCCATGGGTAGTGTGGCACATGTTGAAGAAGATAAGAAAGAATTAGCCAAAGATGTTCACCAGCTTGCTCGCTTATGAGTTTTCCGTATAGACATGTCAGATGGCGGTGTGATAGTTCAGAATGGCTCAGAATCTTCATTGGTAGTGTAGGTTAAGGAAAAAATAGTATAGCGATCCTTTATTAGTTCAATTGAAAGGTGCAGTTTATCAGTAGAGAGTTGAGGTTTTCTCCCAAAGGGAAAATGGTGTGCTTCATTACAAGGGTCGCTCATAGGTTCCTAAGGTCGGGGAGTTAAGGAAGTACATACTTACAGTCGCTTGTGGGCTCCTAAGGTCGGTGAATTGTGGAAGCAGATCCTTACAAAAGCCCATAATTCCAGGTATAAATCGTGATCTGTGGGAAGTCTTTTGGTGGAACGAAATGAAGAGAGACATCGCAAATTATGTGGCTAAGTGTCCTAACTGTCAACACATTAAAGTAGAACATTAGAAACGAGGAGGTGTGACTCAAGAGATTAACATTCCAACATGGAAGTTGGAAGTGATAAACATGGACTTCATTTCGATTTCACCTCGTACTCGCATACAACATGACTCTATTTGGGTGATAGTAGTCAAAGTCACTACGTCAGCTCACTTGTTGGTTGTCAAGACTACAGGTTCAGCGGAGGATTATGCTAGAATCTATATCAATAAGATAGTTAGGTTGCATGGGGTTCCCTTGTCTATCATCTCAGATAGAGGTTCTCAGTTTACCTGCAATTTATGGAAGCCGTTTTAGAAAGGTCTTGGTACTTAAGTGAATCTTAGTACATCATTTCATCTGCAGATGGATGGTCAGGTAGAGCGTACTATCCAGACCTTAGAGGTAATATCGAGAGCTTGTGTGATCAATTTCAAGGATAGTTGGGATGATCACCTACCTCTCATAAAGTTCACTTACAATAACAACTTCCATTCTAGTATTCAGATGACCCCTTATGAGGCACTGTATGGGCGTAGATGTAGGTCTCTGGTTGGTTAGTTAGAAGCAGGTGAGGAATCCTTGATTGGGACAAATTTGGTTCATCAGACTACGGAGAAAGTTCACGTTATCAGAGATAGACTAAAGACGACTCAGAGTGGTCATAAATTTTACGCAGATATGAGGAGAAGGGACTTAGAATTTGAAATTGATGATTGTTTTTCCTAAAAGTGTCACCCATGAAGTGGGTGATGAGATTTGGCACGAAAGGTAATCTCGGTCCCAGGTATGTATGTAAGTCCTTACAGAATCTTAAAAAGGGTTAGAGTTGCAAGCAGAACTAGCATCGGTTCACCCAGTCTTTAACATTTCCTTGTTGGAGAAGTGTGTGAGTGAGCCGACATCTATAGTACCTTTAGAGAGTGTGGTTGTGAAGGATAGCCTCACCTATGAAAGGGTTCCAGTTGAAATTCTTGACCGTTAGGTTTGTAGGTTGACTAATAAGAAAGTCGCTTTAGTAATGGTTTTGTGTAGGATTCAGTCCGTAGAGGGAGCTACTTAGGAAGCAGAAGCAATCATGATGGCGAAGTATCCTCACCTCTTTTCTTTCGATTCAGTTTCAGCTTAAGGTAATAGATCATGTCCAATCTATCAAGTTAGTCTTGTGTAATTCAATATAAGTATCATGTTCCCAAAGTTATCATTGCATTCCTGTATATTTTCATATTCATAGAACTTAGTTAAGTTAAATTTTAGTTTCTAGTATTCAGTTGGTAGGGATTTCAGCTCTTTCCTCCAAACTCAGCTTGTTTCGACTTCACTCGAGGATGAATGACCCTAAGGGGGAGATATTATAACACCTCAAAAAATCAGAACTAAGATTGAACAAGAGGGAAGGGAAAACCATGAAAGGGGTCCACAGGCCATGTAGAGGACCACGACCCATCACCCTGCTCATGGTTGTGCAACCAACAAAAGGTAATGGTTCATGGAGCTCCACACGAGCCGTGAAGTGACTTGTGAAGGAGACACAAAACCACCATGTCTACTGTGAAGAACCACTAGACGGTCCGTGGAGCTTCACACAAGCCATGAAGTGGCTCGTGAAAGAGGCTTGATAGACTTTGAGGTTTGGTTCAACTTCAAACAATCATATCTTTCAACACAAAATGATTTAGATGGCCACGACATATCAAATTAAAGGTATTTGATTCCTCTTTTCAACGCTACCAAGTTTGCCTAATTCTGATCCTGGAGTAAAAAGTTATGCTCGTTTTAGTGAAGCCTTGTTGGGCTGAGCATCTTCACGACCACTTGATGGGCCGTGGTGCATTAGACGTCTAGTGAATCCTATCTTAAAGTCACTTTGTCAGCTTTTAAGGTTTCACCCCTAAAGTCACAGGCTAAGAACCACAAGTGTCTAAACGGTCCATGAAGCTCCAAAGGGACTGTGAGGTCATCCGTGAATGTAACTTGTTAGTTTTAGAGTTTAGGGTTAACTTCAAATGCTCATATCTTTTAGAACAAACTGAATTAGGTAGCCCATGACCTATCAAATTAAATATCTCGTAAGCTTCTTTCCAACGCCACCAAGTTTGCCTAATTCCAAGCTTAGAGTTAAAAGTTATACCCATTTTAGTGAAGCCCCATCGGGCAGGGCATCTTCACGAGCTGCTAGACGGACCATCATGCCTTAGATGACCCGTGAAGCCTGTCTTGAAGTCACTTGGTCAACTTTTAAATCAGGGACCCATTAGTATTTTCCCATATGCATTTGGTACTTAAACTACATCATTTTACTCAGTCTAAACCTAATAATCTAGTAAAAAACTACTCATAATCATCATTCTCCTAAAATCATCTAGCTTAGAACGAAAAGAAGAGAAGAGAGGCAATAGTTTTCCCAAGAATAAGCATAGGTCTTTCTAAAGTTCAGCCTCCAAAATCCGAAGGATTTCTCTGTAGTTTTCGTTAACAGGTATGTGGGATTTTACTAGTGGGTTCCTTCCGCCTATTAAGTCCCTAGAATTCAGTCAGTTTTTCAATTTGTCATAAATTGGTTAGATCTAGGGTTTCTAAAACATTGGAGATTCATTCTGATTTCAGTTGCTATAGTTTTCACGATCTAAATAACATGTTTTTTGGAATATTTTCATAGTCTCTTAAATAGAATTCAGAATCCTATGTTGTATTACTTATTAGCATTCATAAATTATACTTGCTAGGAAGATTCATGCTTAGATTTCGAATGCCATATCATTTAGTGTATTTATGTTGCATTCCCAGATATCATATTAGTATTTTGTGCTACTCAGTATTTCACTTGCATTTTAGCTTTACATTCAGTCAGGAGTAGACTTAGAACCGACTTGGATTAGGGTTCAGCGTACCCTCAAATTCCAAGAACTACGTGCCTATGTAGGTTGAGAACTCCCCTCTTTTGGGCATGATTTTTTAGTGATGACATAATAGTCATGCCTTTATACCCCTGGCAAGGTATATTGGGTCCTCTCGATGGGGCGTATACATTGGACTCCAAGTCTAGCTCACCTGGTTTATGTCTGTTAATAGTAGCTCTCACAGTCGGACTCTTAGTGCATTGACCAGATTTTAAGCATTTACTTTAGTATAAAGTTCAACATGTTATCTTCATTATTAGTACTTGGTCATTGCATCCAGTTTATCTTTGAGTTATACTTCAGTACATATCTATATCCTTGTTCAAATTATATCATTGCTCAGTTATGCAATGTCCAACTTATATACTTTGGTGATCTTAGCATATCTATATCAAGCATGCTCAGTACATTCCAAGTACTGATGCATACTTTGCGCTACATCATTTTATGATGTAGGTTCAGACACTCAGCATCCAGCTCATGATTAGTCTTATTTCCAGCCTATACACAACAGCTTCAGCATTGAGTCCTCATAGTTCGAGGACGTTTCTATATGCTTTGTTTAGTTAGTATATTTTCAATATTTTTAGAGTTAGCTGGTGACTTATCCTGACAGCTAATTAGTAGTAGAGGCTTTCAGACATAGAGTAGGTATTACGTTGTTTTGGGGTTGTTCCCCTTTGACATTCAGTTATATTCTAACTTCAGTTTCTTTTAGTAGTGATTCACTTTACAGTTATGCTTCCGATTTCTTAGTTATATTTCAGTATGCTTGTGAAATAATAGACACAGGGTTAGCTTGGTTCACTTCTGATCCTATGTCCCGTGTTATGTCTTGGAGGTAGCCTCGAGCATGACACCGTGTGCAAGGACTACTATAATCCTAGGTTAGTACTCTCTGATTTGATAGGCCGATTTCATTGGATGTATAATTATTTGATTTTGGTGCCTTGTTTGAATGTGGGTGATGACATGCATTGAACTGTTTACTTATTTTCATGGATTTTATGGTATGATCCCAGCCCATGCATTAACATATTTATCGTTCATGATGAGATACTATTGTAATCAAGATTTACTCTAAATTGGTTTTAACGGGACCTATACCACCTAGGTCACTTGACTTATTGATTTTTGAGATTACGAAGCGTCAGGGACAGACTCCTTTTTCTACTTGAGATATTGGAGGCATTTGGGATGTGCTTAGTTTTTACTTGACTAGGTGGCGCATCGACTCCCTTTCATGCATGCTTTTGGTGTTTCTGGAGCCCCTGAGAGTTTATTGACTAGATAAGTGGCCTAGTTATTGGTTACTCACTGTTCGAGGTTGTTTCTCATGGTTTGAGGGCGTTATCTCTAGTTTGAGGCTGATGTTTACGGTCCGAGGCCGTTATTCTAGTCTGAGGCTGATGGTTTGTTGTTCGTGGCCGTTACCTTTGGTTAGAGGTTTTGATGGTAAGTAATGGTTCTAAATCCCACCCTGCATTCATATGCTTTTCCTATCACCAGTATACTTATTTGTTGTTTGTACCCTCTGGTTTGTGGGGGTCGGTTGGGTTATTTTTGTTGTTTGTACCTTCCAGGCTTATAGGGGTTCAGTTAGGTTATTGTTTGACTATATTATGTTCACTACTATTTTTTAAATTGTTACTTGGTAGGTTTTGACTTTAGAATTGTAGTTGTGGGTCCTCCTGACACTAGGTAATTGACTTGGTATCTTAGTTACCTGCGATCTAGGTACGTTCTTGACTCGATTTCTTACCCTTTGTTTCCCGTTTCTATTCTTTATTTCATATCTACTTTAGTATCTCCTTTTTAGTGACTTGTGCTATGCTTTCCTTATTATTTGTTGTTTATGCTTGTGTTATCCTTTGAGTTCACTCACCCATTGCCTGTTGAGTATCATTTTTGGTTGTAACATCTCAAAATTTAGAAGTGTAGAAAAGGATCCAAGTGGAAGGTTACCAGCCCATAACTGAACCATGGAACCCTTCATGGAGCACTTCACGGGCCATGAAGGGCACCACGGCTCGTGGCTACCTTCCAGTGTGTTTAAAGAGGGCCTCCCCTCACAGAATCCCTTACACGGCTCGTGGAGAGCCTCACGCCCCGTAGTGGTGGTCGTAGGGGGGGGAGACATAGTCCACCTCAAGGACAACCTCCTCCCATGAGCCCCTCGAAGGGTCGTGAAGGGATAAACAGCCCGTGAAGGTGGGTGTGTGGTGGATGAGGGCTTGTCTAGCCACTGGTCTAGGGACCACGACTTCCTAAACAACTCATGGACCCCTAGATGGCTCGTGAAGCCTTGTATCTCGGGGTTAGCGTCAACTGTAAGTCAAGGTTAGTTGGGTCTTTTTCTTAATATTTTATCTTGATACTACATCGTTTTTCCCTTACCTTGGACCCCTATATAAGTAATTTGAACCTCAAAATCAACCCATTCAAGTCATTTTGTCAAATTTACAAAAAAAGAAGAATTCTTCCTCTCAAAATATTTATCTCTCTAGAAAAGCTTGAAGTAGATGGGTCAAACCTAGTGTTCCAAGTCTAGTCTCCAAAATCCCTCCATTGAAGTTAAGCAATTGGAATTGAGGTATGATAGTTTTAGTCCATGGAAGCCTTTCATCCATGGAGTTCCGAGCTTCTCCAATTTTCAAAGTTAGAATTCCCCAATTGAGTTAGGGTTTTCTTCTATGTTATGTGCTCTTTTAATTGTTGATTTAATTGATTAAATTATGATTTCGTATGCATGAATTGAGTTAATCTCATGTTTTTATAATGATCCCCCGTGAACCCATGTAATCCTTATGTTTTCCAAGTTATGAGTATATAATGTGGGTTTTGGATTATGAAAGAGAAGTTTATGAAATCAAGCATGTTCTCATAAAATGTATGTAAATGTTTTAAGGGTACTTTGAGAGTGAAGTGTCAATGATGTTTCTATTGTTATGTTGTTGAAAGGATTTCTCATATACACATCTAAGCATGATTTGTGAAAGGTTTTGTCACATGATAAGGGTTCTTAGGGTTGAAAGACTTTCTCACCTAAAAAGAACCAATGTTAAGGAGCTATTCTGATGTTGAGGCAATGGGTGATTACCCATGCTTTCTAATTGAAAGACAAGAGGTGATTAACCATGTCACATGATGTAAGGACAAGAGGAAATTACCCATTTTCCTTTAAGAGGTAAGATGAATATGAATAAGAACTATTCCGTGGAAGTTGAGCTTATAACCGAGTGGAAAAGTGGCAATTAACCATGTCCCATAAAATATGTACCAACATAGGAGTGTCTAGATAGACATTAGCTAGTGGACCCACGTAAGCTAGAAGTTCATGGTCCTTACCGTGGCAAGTAGGACAACTCCTTTCGGTGTGGGAGACACTGGATTCCATGATGATAGCTCTCATGGTCTTATATGTCGGTTAAGGCTACTTCCCACAAGTAAGTTATAATGAACTAAGGTTACTTCAAGTAAACATCTGATTTTAACGTTTCAAGCACACCTCATCCAATTCTAGGTGTCAACGATCGTAGATCAGTATAAAACTAAACTAAATGAGTTGGGGTCCAATCCCACAAGGAGTGGTACTTGTTCTAAATTAAATTAGGAAGTGCCAATGTGGTCTAATCAGCCATAGGAATGGAATTTATCGAAAAAGACATAATCAAGTAAAAGGGGTGACACGAATGTCAGATGGGGGTTTTGGTTTTTAGTTATCGAATAAAAACAATCACAAACACTTTGAACTAACAATAGGGAGACGGATTCTCAGGATGTGATCGATTATAGGCAAATATAGACATATGGGTAATTGCAACTACTAGTAAATAGCTCAATATCAGTGAATAGGCTAGACTATAAGGGATATAATTTTCTCTCAAACAATACCCCGAATAAGGTGATTTCTTTCGAACATCAACAAGTATTATAATGAAGAACAACCTACATGTTAATTCATTCATTCTTTCGAGCTACATGTGTGGTATTGGGTTTAGCATTCACTCTCTCGAGCTAAACCCATATCAACCCAATACCTACAAACCATCAATCAATAATCTTAGTTCTAAAACCTCTCTTTTGAGCAAGCCAAGAACACAAATATAGAACTGCATTTGCAACTACAATTCTTAAATTAAACCATGATTAATGATTAAACTCACTTTTAAATAGCATTTAAACTAGTAATTAGCAATACCCATAAACTAATTCAGCACATAATCACATGATCACACCCAAGAATTGAGGTTTTAGCCAAACATTATAAAAAGATAAAAACAGTTACCAAATTGATTATCCATCAATTGGGTAAGAGTCATTTTTTCTTTACAATGCTTCAATTTGCTGAATCTTTCAAACCCACTTCCAAATTCTTCAAATTGAACTTCTCCTATTCTTCAAAGCTAATAAAAACTATAGAGAAAAGTGTTCTAAAATGTTTCAATAGAAAATAGATGTCAAAAGACACTAAACTAAATGTTCAAAATCTAATTTATAGTTGCCAAAAATAATCTATGAATGGACATTTGGCGAAGTAAGTCGGGCTCGCCGAACTTCCTAGCGAGTCGCCCTTCGATCTCTTCCATCACTTTTTCTCCTTGGCATTCAGCATCCTTGAGTTCTATAACTTTGGGCGACCTATCATTGCTTCGCGTAACTACTCGGCGATGCATCGACTTCTCATTTTTTGTCGCCGACTTGGTTTCTTCCCTCAGGACTGGAACACTGGAACTTTAGGCGGTGGAACTATCCATTCGGTGATTCGCCAAACGCTCTTGGCGATCACTGGGCTTGCTTTTCTTCAATCTTCAGTTTGATTAGTTCCTTTTTGCATGGTCGTGTCCTTGCTTTGTTCCTCAATCCATATACCTGAAAATCAAGGATTTATCATCAATTTATGGCACAAATTAAGCATTTGAGGACACTAAATCTATCTAAATAAAACCCCAAATGAGTCCAAACCTCGGACTCATCAACACCCCCAACTTAAACTTTTGCTTGTCCTCAAGTAAAACTCAAGTTCAACAGTTAAAAAAGGATATCTCAAATAATGCTACAAATGACTCAACATGAATGCACAAAACAAGTCTCAACTACTCATGCAATGATCAATTGTGCACCCAAAGATTCAATTGTGACTTACCTGTAACATCCGACAATTTAAAATGAATATGAAGAAGCTTGAAATTGGAAGTAGTCATTTTTGGAAAAAAATTCAGAATCTGGAAATTCGGCCAAGTGTGGAAATCAGTGAGTTTTTGGCAAACTTTGAGCAGTCATAACTCCTAGCTCAGGATGATCCAGGAGTAGTTCCAGTTATGTTTGGAAAGCCCTTGGAACGATCTTTCCAACGCCACCGAGTTTGCTTGATTCCGAGTT
>JAJOOR010015585.1:0-39008 GCA_036250505.1 Solanum acaule | reverse complement strand
GTTAGATTCTATTTTTCATATATGAAGTGAAGTTGAACTTCCAAAGTAAAAGTTTTAAATTTTCCGTAATTTTATTCTATGATACATGCTATGATGAAGGCTAAGGGCTTGTATAAGACCTCTTTGAGGTCGAATACACCGGTAACGACTAGGGGGTGCTCTCGGGTCGTTACAGTCTCTATGTGTGTTAAGGATAATTTCCCACAACAAGTATAATGATGAACTAATAAGGTTACTTCAAGAGGTATTTCACAAGTGTTCAAAGATGGGTTTTACTTGCATTTGACCATGATTATTATAATGTTTTCTAACCTTTTTCTTATGGTTTTAACTTGGTCTTTGCATGACATGAAAGGTCCTTTTTAGCGTTATTTTATATCTCTATGCATTGCTATCATACTTGATACGTCTTTGTACTAACACACATTTTTGTCTACATTGTATCTCAAATGTAGGGTCCGAAGTTCCAATTTCTCATCCCCGTGGCTAGAGGTCACTTTGGCAATACTTAGTAGTGGTGAGTCCTCATGTTCCGAGGAACGAATATTTTTTTTTATTCAATCTTTTCTCTTCACATGTTGTATGTGATAAACTTAAAGGACATGGAACTACATATTGTTTAGGTCATGTGGCTCTTGTCACCGAACTTATGAAGAACCTGGCTGAGACAAAGCTAAATACTGAAAGAAAAAAAAAGGTCCGGTCCTCAGAACATGAGGACTCACCTCTACTATGTATAGCAAAAGTGACTTCTATCCACGGGGATGAGCAATTGAAACGTCGAATCCTACATTTGAGTAGTAATGTAGGCAGAGTATGTGTTAGTACAAAGATATACCAAGTATGATAGCAATTTATAGAGATATAAAATCATGCTAAAAATGACCTTTCATATCATGCAAAGACAAAATCAAAACCATAAGAAAAAGGTTAGAAAACATCATAATAATCATATGGTCAAATGCAAGTAAAACCCATCTTTGAACACTTGTGAAATACTTCTGAACTAACCTTAGTTCATCATTATACTTACTGTTTGAAATTATCCTTAACCGACATACAGACCAATTGAGCTATATCATGGAATCTGGTGTCTACCCGACATAGAAAAGAGGTGTCCTCACTTTCCAAGGTAAGAACCATGAACTTCTAGCTTAAGTGGATCCACAAGCTAATGTCTATCTAAGACAACCTTTGATGGCACATAGTTTATGGGACACGGGTAATCATCACTTGTCCATTCGGTATTATGCATAATTCCCACGGAATAGTCATCAATCATGTTCATCTTATCTTTAAGGGATATGGGTAATTGCCTTTTGTCTTTTACTACAGGCACATGGGTAAACACCTTTTGTCTTGCTATTAGAATAACTCTTAAAACTTGATGCATAATTTAGTTGCGAAAACCTTTCAACACTAAGAATCCTTTATGTGAGAAAACCATTAGCATTCATGTATTGAGTATTATGTGAGAAATCATTTTATAACAATGAACAACAACAACATTTATGATTTACCCTCAAAGCAACTTAGGTCCTTTTTATCAATCTCATAAGAACATACAAATCTTCATAAATTCATCTTTCATAGTTCAAAACCAACTTTGAATCATCAAAACCTAGAAAACATGATTTAAATATGGCTTCATTGGAATTCATCTTAAAAACATGGAATTATGTCAATTCATGCATAATTGTTCATAAAACAATCAATTATAGCAAATTTGAAAGGAGCCCATGACATGGAACAAAACCCTAACTTCAATTTGAGATTTTTAACTTGTAAATTGGAGAACTTAGGAACCCTATGGAGGAAAGAGTTCCATAGGTGAAAACTATCATACCTTGATTCCAAAAGCTTTAAATCAATGAGGGATTATGAGTCTTGATCTTGAAACCCTCGCCTCCTTCTTCCTTAGAGAGAGAAATATTAGAGAGGATGACTTGTTTAACTTTAGGGAAATTTGGGAGAGTGAATTGAATTGGTTGGTTTGGGGGGTTAAAAATCATTATATAAGATTTAGGGCAAACGGTAAAACGACAGAGGATTGGGTTAAAACAATTAGGGAAAACACCAAGAAGCCCCTTAAAATAACTGCCAACCTCCATCGACTATGGGAACCTACAGTCCGTGGTCCATCAACAGACCGTCGATGGGTTTAGAAACTTTTTTTCTAGGCCTTCGAATGACAGGACCCATGCTAAATTAGTGGTAGACCAAGCTCAAGACTTTATAATGATTGTTGGAGAGCTCAGGTCCCAGGAGGTCAAAATTGGACATAACCTTATTGTTTGTTGCACAGTAGATAAACTTCCACCTTCTTGGATTGAATTTCAAAAAACTATGTGCCACAAACAAAAAGAAACTTCTCTTGAAATGTTGATAATGAAAATCTGCATGGAAAAAGAGGCAAGGAGTCAACATGCACTTTCAATGATGATTTTCCTAAGTTTATGTATATTTTCTTGCTGAAAAATAAAAGTGATGTTTTTAAAAATCATAAAACTTATCTCCATGAGGTTAAAAATCTGTTTGGAAGAAAAATAAAAAGAATTAGAATTGATAGAGGCCGTGAATATGAGTCAAATGAGCTTAATTGAGGTTGTCTAGCCCTTGTGAGGCTAATGGATCCCAAGATTACTAAGTTAGGTAAGACAATTACCACTAGTGTTCTCCTTGGTTAGGCTTCAAATAGTACAACCTATAGACCTTTTAATCCTGAAGATAATATTATAATAGAATCAAGTGATGCTACTCTTCATGAAAATAAGTTTCCTTTTGATTCTAAAATTAGTGGGGGTCAAAGGATTGAACAAAATATTTTGTCACTACCTAATTCTTCTACTTCTACTTTTAAAAATAAAGAACTTGAGGATTTTGTGTTAAGAAGAAGTAAAAGAATAAGAGTAGAAAAAGATTTTGGTCCTGATTTTTATGTGTATAATGTTGGAGATGACCCTCTCACTTTGAAAGAAGCTTTATCTTCATATGATTCTTTTTTTAAGGAAGAGGCTGTAAATGATGAAATGGAATCACTAATTTCTAATAAAACTTGGAAGGTATTTGAATTACCACCGAGTTGTAAAACAATTGGTTGAAAATGGTCATATGGATAAAGTTGAAACTGGATGGATCTATTGATAAATATAAGGCTAGACTAGTTGCAAAATGTTTTAAACTGAAACACCTTGCTATTTGAAAGAAACCATTGTTGGAAATAATCAAATTTGGAATGTTTGACAAGTTAAGCTAAGTATGAGTTTTTGGTCAACTTCAAATGACCATAACTCCTAGTACAAGATGAGTTAGGTGGTCTACAAGATATCGAATGAAAGGTATTGGAATTATCTTTCCAATGCCACCGAGTTTGCTAGTTTTCGAGTTTTTATGAGAGAGATATGTCCATTTGAAGTCGGGCTGTCTGAATGAGGAAAGTTACCTGGATTTTAGAGGGGTATTCTGGTCTTTTCATTACCCAATTAATTATATCCATTTTAGTAAATTCTTTGGGGTCTAAACTGGGTTAGTTCAGTTTATGCACTCATATTTCACGCTAGGATTTTTAGAGAAAGAACTCAAGAGGAGAAAAGTCCAGTGTTCTTGGAGATCTCTAGCGGAATCGAAGTCGTTTCGCCAAGGGTTGATCCCTAAAGAGGTATGTGAGACTTTCATAGCGTTGAGTTTGTTCACCCACGCGCCAATCATGTTTAGTTTAGGGAAATTCATTTTAGAAAGTTGAAAGTTGATGATTTTGAATTGTGTTCTTGAATATTGGCTTTCATTCTTGAGTAAAGTTGGGATTGTTGAGTTCTTGAGGAAACCTACTCGATTTTAGAGTCGTTATGAATAGATTTTTGTGTACATATACTGGGTATTTGAATCTATAGAAAATTTGAGAAAATGCTTTAAACTTTTTTTAAGACTTGAGTTTTGAGTTAAGAGTTACAAATGAAATTCATTTCTTCAAAAAGAGTATATGGGAACTAAGTATTACAAAAACTAAATGTTTTCATATTTAATCAAGAGATGAAACACCGATTTCTAGGAGAGAATTTGATCTAGTTTTTGAGTAATTATCTTAAACCACAGAAAGAGTTTTTTGTTTTTATACATATAAGCTGAGTATTTTGGGAGTAGTATTGAGCACTGATATGAGGACGAGTTCATTACAACTCAATGTCTCCATAAACCATGTATCCAACGTGGGTAGAAAGGGTCATACTTTTTAGATGATTCCTTAATGGTTTTTAGCATAGACTAGTGGATCCACTTAGTTGAGGTGTTCTATATCCCGACAAGTTATAGGATAGTTCTGGCAGTGTGGGTGAGACTCTATGTATCATTACATAGCTCATAGTGATGGTTGTCGGTTAGAGAAACTCTCGCAGAATTATATAACTTTACGATATGATTAAATTTGAGTTGTTATTTACTGTTTAATATAAACTACACCTTTACTATTATTTAAATATGCATTTGAGTTGAGTATCCATGAGTTGAGTAAAGCTAAGGTAAGTGTTCTTTCAGAATTCATTTCAATCTTATGTCATGTTTAGTTTTCCCCTTGCATGCTCGTACATTCAATGTACTGATGCCATTTGGCCTTCATCGTTTTATGATGCAGATATAGGTAACTAGGATCAGCATCCAGTGCCTCGTTGAGCACTCAGAGTTAGTTGGTGAGCCTCCTTGCTTTCCGGTGTATCCCCTTTCTATATGTTTTTAGTATTTCAGTTGGCAGGATGATTGGGGGTCTTGTCCCGACATCCCTCATAGTTTTAGAGGCTTCATTGATGGATAGATATAGTTCATTAGTCTTTCCATTTTCAGTTGTTTATGTTGAGACATTGAGTTGCCATTTTGGCTAGTCGAATGTTTTTTTAAGACATTTTAAGTTATTGCATGAGTTATCTTTTGAGATTGTTTCTGATTATTTAAAGTTGTCCTTTAAGAGTTAAGCCAGGCCATGGGTTCGCTTGGGGCAAACAATGGTTCTCGAGTGCCAGTCCTATTCAGATTGTAGGCTCAGGGAGTGACAAACTTGGTATCAGAGCACAAAGTTCAAGAGCCCTAAGGAGTCTATGAAGTCATGTCTGTAGAGTCCTAGTTATTGGTGTGAAGCGCGCCACATCTATAATTAGGAGACTGCAATATTGAGGAACTCTCACTGTTTTCATATTCATTTCATGTGATAGAGTTTATCTCTATGAAAGTTTCTTTCTAACTCATGCTTGCGTGTGTCTTTCAGATATGCCTCCACGAAGAGCTGTCTAAGGTCATCCGACTAGGATGAATATTGAGTAGCAAGGGGTACCTAATGCACCAGAAGAGAAATCCCAAGGAAAGGTCACCAATGTTGAGTTCCAGGAAGCTATCAGAATGCTAAGTCAAGCGGTGACCAATTAAGTTGGGCAACAAAGAGGGGCTCGACAGGAAGTGGCTGATACTTCAAGGATTTGTGAGTTTTTAAGGATGAATCCTCCAAGCTTCACTAGTTCAAGTGTCACTGAGGATCCGGAGAACTTTGTAAAGGAACTGCAGAAAATGTTTGAGGTTATGCACGTTGCCGATACTAAGCGAGTGGTACTAGCTGCCTATCAAATGAAGAGTGTTGCTAGGACTTGGTTTGACCAATGGAAGAAGGGTAGGACTGATGATGCATCGATTTTGAGCTGGGCTGTATTCGAGAGTGCTTTCTTGGGGCGTTTCTTTCCCATGAACTGAGAGAAGCCAAGGTATGGGAATTCCTTTCCCTTATGTAGGAACTATGAGTGATCATGCGTACAGTTTGAAGTTCACCCAGCTTTCCCGATATGCTCCAGAGATGATTGCTAATATAAGGAGCAGGATGAGTCTATTTGTTGCTGGGTTGTCTCGTATATCAAGTAAGGAGGGCAAGACAGCTATGCTAATAGGGGATATGGACATAACGAGACGTATGGTTTATGTGCAGCAGGATGAGGAAAAGAAGTTGAGGGATAGAGAAGAAATCTAAGACATGGAATGAGTCCGCGCAGCAAATAAGTGATGTGAACCGGTCTTTCTTTCAACATAAATAAAAGAGACCTGCTCTATCATCTGCTAGTGCACCTGCACAAAGGAACAAAGGTGAGTATAATAGTAAGAATTCACAGAATTTCAGAGTTAGACTTGCTCAGTCTCAGGAAGCCACCCAGGTGCTTATCGTGATGGCTCTACTGGATGTTTCAAATGCTGTCAACAGGGTCAATTCATGAAAGAGTGTCCTATGAACATGCAGGGAAACAGAAATAGGGGCAATAAAGCCCAATCTTGTTTAGTTGCTCCACTAGAAAGGGCTACATCTAGAGGAGCTACTTCAGGGACTGGCGGAGGAGCAAACCGCCTATATGCTATCACTAGTCGCTAAGAGCAATAGAATTCTCCAGATGTTGTCAGTGGTATGATCAAAGTCTTTACTTTCGATAATTATGCTTTGCTAGATCCAGGAGCAAGTCTATCTTTTGTGACTCCTTAGATTGCAATGAATTTTGATGTTCTTCCTGAGAAACTTTGTGAGCCCTTCAGTGTTTCTACACCTGTTGGTGAGTCTATTCACAGTTGGAAGATCTCCTTGTGAAAGGTTTTATTTGACCAAGTGTCTCACCTTGGGGTGCTCCGATCTTATTTGTGAGGAAAATGATTGTTCCCTAATAATGTGTATAAATTACCGCCAATTGAACAAGATTACTATCAAGAAAGAGTATCCCCTTCCGAGAATTGATGATCTCTTCAATCAGCTTCAGTGTGCCACTTGTTTCTCTAAGATACACCTCAGATCTGGCTACCATCAGTTAAGAGTAAGGGAATGTGATATTCCAAAGATAGTTTTTCAGGACCCATTTTGGTCATTATGAGTTTCTAGTCATGTCGTTCGGTTCAACTAATGCGTCTAAAACATTCATAGACCTTATGAATAGAGTATTCAAGCCTTATTTAGATATGTTTGTTATCGTATTCACTGATGACATAGTAATATATTCGAGGAATGAGGAAGTTCATGTTAGTCATCTCCGAGTAGTTCTCCAAACTCTCAGAGATAGAAGTATATGCTAAATTTTCTAAGTGTAAGTTTTGGCTTGAGTTGGTGGCATTCTTACGCCACATTATTTCTAGTTATGGGATAAGAGTTGATACTTAGAAAATAGAGGCATGGAAGAATTGGCCTAGACCCACATCTCCAATGGATATTAAGAGTTTCTTGGGTTTGGTTGGCTATTATAGAAGGTTTGTAAAGGGGTTCTCATCTATTTCATCCCCTTTAACCAAGTTGACTCAGTGAAGTTTCAATGGTCTGAAGCTTGTGATAAAAGCTTTCACGAATTGAAAACTAGATTGACTACTGCCCAGTATTGAACTTACCCGAGGGTACGCAAGGCTTTGTTGTATATTGTGATGTGTCCAGAGTTGATTTGGGTTGTGCGTTCATGCAGAATGGTAAAGTTATAGCTTATGCCTCCATACAGTTGAATGTTCACGAAAATAATTATCCAACCCATGATCTGGAGTTAGTTATCGTAGTATTTTCTTTGAAAATATGGCGTAATTATCTTTGTGGTGTTCATGTGGATGTGTTCACCGATCACAAGAGTCTTCAGTATGTGTTTAGTTAGAAAAAGCTTAATCTCAGACAAATGAGGTGGTTAGAATTACTCAAGGATTATGGCATGAGTATTCTCTATCACCTAGGTAAGGCTAATGTTGTTGCTAATGCCTTAAGCAAGTTGTCTATGGGTAGTAATGCCCATGTTGAGGAAGAAAAGAGAGAGTTAGCGAAAGATGTTCACATACTTGCACGATTGGGAGTTCGTTTAATAGATTCCAATGAAGGAGGAGTGGTGCTGATAAATGGGGTTGAGTAATCATTAGTGTCAGAAGTGAAAGAGAAGCAAGACCAAGATCCTATTTTGCTTAAATTGAAGGTAAATGTTCATAAGCAAAAATTAATGGCTTTTGAACAAGGAGGAGATGGCGTATTGAGGTATCAAGGTAGGTTGTGTGTACCAAGGGTGGATGAACTCCGGGAGAGGATCTTGGAGGAAGCTCATAGCTCAAGATATTACATTCATCCGGGTTCCACAAAGATGTATCGTGACTTAAGAGTAGTATATTTGTGGAATAGTATGAAGAAACGTATTGATGAGTTCATTGCTAAATGCTCGAATTGTCAACAAGTTAAAGTAGAGCATCAAAGGCCCGGTGGTATGACTCAGAATATAGAGATTCTGAAATGGAAGTGGGAGATGATCAATATGGATTTTATTACTGGCTTGATGCGGTCCTGCAAGCAACATCATTTTATTTGGGTGATTGTAGATCGAATGACAAAATCAGCTCACTTTTTGCCGGTGAAGACTACCCATTCAGCAGAGGGTTATACCAAGTTATATCTTCAAGAGGTAGTAAGACTTCATGGAGTTCCAGTTTCGATTATTTCAGATAGAGGTGCACAATTTATTGCACAGTTTTGGAAGTCACTCCGGAAAGGTTTGGGTTTAAAGGAGAACTTGAGTACTGTTTTTTCATCCTCAGACAGATGGTCAAGCAGAGCTCACTATTCAGACTTTAGAAAATATGTTGAGGGCTTGTGTGATTGATTTCAAGGGTAATTGGGATAATCACCTACGTCTCGTTGAGTTTGCTTACAACAATAGTTACCATTCTAACATCCAGATGGCTCATTATGAAGCTCTTTATGTGAGAAGATGAAGATCTCCTATTGGATGGTTTGAGGTTTATGAAGCTGGGTATATAGGACCAGACTATGGAGAAAGTTAAGATTATCCAAGAATGGTTGAAAACAACCACAGAGTCGTCAGAAATCCTACATTGATGTTAGGAGAAGGGACTTAGAGTTTGAAGTAGATGATTGGGTATACTTGAAAATTTCACCCATGAAGGGTGTTATGAGGTTTGGTAAGAAGTGGAAGTTTAGTCCCCCGTATATAGGTCCTTACAAAATATCTAAAAGGATTGGGAATGTTGCTTATGAGTTGGAGCTACCACAAGAGTTAGCAACAATTCATCCAGTGTTTCATATTTCTATGTTGAAAAAGTGCATGGGCGATCTTTCATTGATTATACCAACTGAAGATATTGGTATTAATGATAGCTTGTCTTATGAGGAGATTCCTGTTCATATTTTAGATCGCCAAGTTTGCAAGTTGAGGACCAAAGAAGTAGCATCAGTCAAAGTTCTGTGGAGGAATCAATTTGTTGAGGAAGCTACTTGGGAAGCTGAGGAGGATATGAAGAAGAGATATCCACATCTCTTTGAGCACAGAGAAATTCCAGATCAAGGTACTAATTCTCTTCTTAGTTCTATTTAATTGATATACTTAATGTGTTAGATTTGCTTGTTGGGTGTTTAAGTTGAATGTTAGATGTTACACCCTTAGCCTACTAAGAGTAATTTCATTCGAGGAAGAATGTTTCCAAGGGGGAGATATTGTAACACCTTGTTATTTGAAAGAACTAGAATTTGAAATAAATCATTTTTGGAAATAATCAAATTTGGAAAGTTTGACAATTAAGCTATGTATGATATTTGGGTCAACTTCAAAAGACCATAACTCCTAGTATATGATGAGTTAGGTGGGCTAGAAGATTTCGAATGAAAGGGCTTTGAATTATCTTTCCAACACCACCGAGTTTCCTAGTTTTTGAGTTCGTATGAGGGAGATATGCTTGTTTGAAGTCGAGTTGTCTGAATAAGGAAAGTTACCCAGATTTTAAAGGGGTATTTTGGTTTTTTCATTACCCATCTAATTAAATCCTTTTTAATAAATTATTTGGGGTCTAAATTGAGTTAGTTCAATTTATGCACACAACTTTTGAAGCTAGAGTTTTTAGAGAAAGAATTCAAGAGGAGAAAACTGAAGTGTTCTTGGATATTTCTTGCGGAATCGAAGTCGTTTCGCCAAGGGTTGATCCCTAAAGAGGTATGTGAGACTTTCATAGCATTGGGTTCGGTCACCCACGCGCCAATCATGTTTTGTTCAGCGAAATTCGTTCTAGAAAGTTTAAAGTTGATGATTTTGATTTGTGTTCTTGAATATTGGCTTTCTTTCTTGAGTTAAATGTGGATTGTTGAGTTCTTGAGGAAACCGTGTCGATTTTAGAGTCGTTATGAATAGATTCTTGTGTACATATACTGGATATCTGAATCTATAGAGAATTTGAGAATCAAATTTAAGCGAATTGGGGTTAGAAAACAAAGAAGGAAAAAGTCGGGCGAATCTGGCGACCAGTCAGCGTCGCGGACCTACCCCACCTTTTCACATAATATTTCTCCGCGTTGCAGAGCGGTCACAGACCCTTCTAGCTAAAAATTTATTTTGCAACCAAATATTAAAATGCATCTCCGAATCGCAGACTTCCTTCCAGATAGTGATTTCTTGATTGTTTCTCATGTTTAACTATCTAAAAACACTCCTAAACATCACGAGATCTTTCCTATCACAAATCACAATCCTTGAATCCATAAATTCAAATTCAAGGAAAGTTAAGATCCAAGTCTAGAGAGTTCTTAGAGTTCTTTCAAAACTATTTTGCACATGATTTAAACTTGTTTTAAGACTTGAGTTTTGAGTTAAGTAAGAGTAACAAATGAAGTTCATTTCTTCAAAAAGAGTATATGGGAACTAAGTATTCCCAAAGAGTAAATGTTTTCATATTTAAACAAAAGAGGAAACACAGATTTCCAGGAGAGCCTTTGAGCTAGTTTTTGAGTAATTATCTCAAACCACAAAAAGAGTTTTTGTTTTTAAACATATGAGCTAAGTATTTTGGGAGTAGTATTGAGTACCGATGTTGGAACGAGTTCATAACAAATCAATGTCTCCATAAACCATGTAGCCAACGTGGGTAGAAAGGCAGACCGTTTAATGTAAGAACTATAAATAAAGGACCAAGATCCCCAAAACCCGTAAATTATAAAATAGAAGAGTCAAATATAATAAATGCAGTAATACTACCCATTGTGAGAGGTATTTTCCACTTTGTAATTGAAGGGTCATACTTTTTAGATGATTCCTTAATGATTTTTAGCATAGACTAGTGGATCTGCTTAGTTGAGGCGTTCTATATCCTGACAAGTTATAGGACAATTCTGGCAGTGTGGGTGAAACATTGTATCAACACATAGCTCATAGTGATGGTTGTTGGTTAGAGAAACTCCTACATAATTATATTACTTTACTATATGATTAAATTTGAGTTGCTATTTACTGTTTAAATGCTTTATATAAATTACACCTTTACTGTTGTTTAAATCTGCATTTGAGTTGAGTATCCATGAGTTTAGTAAAGCTGAGGTAAGTGTTCTTTCAGAATTCATTTCAAGATTATGTCGTGTTTAGTTTTCCCCTCGCATGGTCATACATTCAATGTACTGATGTCATTTGGCATGCATCATTTTATGATGCAGATACAGGTAACCATGATAAATATCCAGCACCTCGTTGATCCAGTTGAGCACTTAGAGTCAGTTGGTGAGCCTCATTGTTTTCAGGAGGATCCCCTTTCTTTATTTTTTTTAGTATTTCTGTTATTAGGATGATTGGGAGTCTTGTCTCGACATCCCTCATAGTTTTGAGGCTTCATAGACGGATATATATAGTTCATTAGTCTTTCCATTTTTAGTTGTTTATGTTAAGACATTGAGTTGCCATTTTGGCTAGTCGAATGTTTCTTTTAAGACATTCTAAGTTATTACATGAGTTATCTTTTGAGATTGTTTCTTATTATTTAAAGTCTTTCGCTAAGAGTTAGGCCAGGCGAATGGTTCGCTTGGGGTTAGCAATGGTTCTCGAGTGCAAGTCTCGCCCAGTGATATACCATGAGTTTACGGTATTTTTGATGCATTTCACTTAGAAGTTGTGTGTTTCTAGGGCTACATTGTATTATAAATAATGTGTTTTGTATCATGTTTGTAGGAAATATGCTTGGAATACAGTTGACAGAGATGATAGCTGAAATTATAGAATGAGCAACCCACAGAGTGATCCACGGACCGTAGGTCCTATGACGGATCATCGTTGGGCAGGCGTAGATGGAGCATCAGGGAACTCTGACCAAGTGTGGAACTTCGAAGCAACTGACGGATCGTAGGTCGACCCACGGGCCGTCCTGCACATCCGTCGATGTGTTCAGAGAGTTGAAGTTCATGAAAAATCCTAAGTATGGAGCCACGAAAGGGGACCTACAGACCGTAGGTCGACCCACGATTCGCAGGTCGAGTCATCACTTGAAGCCACGTTCTAGACAACTTATTAACTTCTTTCGTTTCCTTTTTATTTAGGATATTTTTCTATAGATAGGAGTGATAAACCTCATTTTTGGGGGTTAGAAAACATTGTTTACTCTTAGTTTTTGTGTTTTGTGGAATTAACTTGCAAACTTTAGCAATTTGATTTCCGGATTTCGGTTTATAAGATTTTCACTTTGAAATTCAATTGGAGATATCAGGTTTCTTCTACTCTAATCGTAAGTACATCAATTCTTTTTATCAAAATATGAATTGTGTTCTTTCAAGTATGAGTAGCTTAATCCACAACTAGGGTTGTGGGAACCATGAGCAATTAACAACGTATGAATAATAATTAAGTAATTCTTAAATAGTGTTTATGCCTGTATTGGTAATTCTTTCAGTTAGAAGTCTTTTTAACGGTAGAAAACGTTAGAACTCGCCTCGTTCCTACTTGCCGGACCAAGGAGATAATGAATGAGAAAAGAATTAACAACAGAGATTTAGTGGATGTTATCTAATAGCTAATGTCAATCGGTGCGAGGGTGAAAACTAAGTCATACATTGATGTGATGTCTAATCTGAGGTAAAGGTAAGGGTTAGTAAAGTATACACTCGTAGCCGGACCAAGGTGTGTAGTGAAATTCCCTATTTGGAGGACCAATCACTTAGGGATACCTATCTTACCAACTTTGCATGAAAAACACTAGGAAATGATTACTATTATTAGGATTATAGCGTTAAAAAGCTTATGGGGAACACATACACCCTAGTTTCTCTCTCATATTGATAACTTAAAGTTTGAATCCTGCTCACTTGTTACTTAATCAAAAATTTGTTACTTGCTTACAAAACCTCTCCCCCTCCCCCTTTAATTAATCGTCTTCAAAATAGTTTTCCTAAACCGATATAATAGTGAGTTAAGTTTAAGTCTGAACCATATTCCTCGTGAGATAGATCCCAACCTACAAGTTGGGTTCTTTATTTGACAACGATCGCTTATACATCTTTAGGGAGGTGTAATTTGAGTGTATCACCCAGGATGTAGGCTCAGGGCATGACATAAACAACTAGAAGGCGTAGAATTTTTTGATACTTTTTCTCCGGTAATTAGAATTACATCCATTAGACTTATTATCACTTTGCCTACAATTTTTGATTTGCAAATTCATCAAATGAATGTAAAAACTGTTGTTTTAAATTGAGACCTAAGTGAGGAAATATAAACGGATCAACCCAAGTATTTTGTTGAAGCTGGCTAAGAAAGGAAAGTGTGTAAACTTACTAAATCCCTATATGGTTTAAAACTTATCAAAGCAATGACATTAAAAGTTTGATTCCTGGATAATAAAAGCTAACTTTTAAACAAATGAATGTGATAAGTGCATTTATCATAAGTCATTGAATAATTCACATGTTATTATTTATTATATGTTGTTGATTTATAGATCTTTGGCTCTAACATGAATGTTATTGATGAAGCTAAAAATATTCTTAGAAGGCATTTTGATATGAAAGATCTTGGTTAGGCAAATTTTATTCTTGGAATAAAAATAACAAGAACATGTGAGGGAATTTTCCTTGACCAATCACACTATGTAGAGAAAATTTTAAAAAAATATTTTCTTGATTGCAAGAATGTATAATTAAATCCTTTTGATTTAAGTGTTCACTTATTTCCCGTCGAAAGTGAAAATGATATAATGAATCAAAAGGAATATGGTAGCATAATCAAAAGTTTGAGATATGTGGCTGATTACACTAGGCTTGATATTGCATATGCACTAGGAGTACTTAGGAGTCTTACAAGCAAGCTAGGTAATGAACATTGACATGCTATAACAAGAGTTATGAGATATTTAACTGGGACAAAAAATGTGTTTTGTTTTATAAAGAAATATCATGTTGTACTTGAAGGCTTTTCTTATGCAGATTTAAATACTTTATCAGGTGATTCTTGTTCTACCACTAGTTATATCTTTACTTTCGGTGGTGGTGCTATTTGTTGGAGATCAATAAAGTAAACTATAATTGCTAACTCTACCATGGAGGCTGGACTAATTTTTTAGCTTCAGCTAGTGAGGAAGCGAATTGGTTGACAGATTTATTATTTCAAATACCTTATTATGAAAAACCATTTCCTATTATTTTAATTCATTGTGATAGCGCTGCTGCAATTGGTAGATTTCAAAACTGTTATTACGATGGTAAGTCCAGAACTTTAAGGAGTAAATACAGTAATGGAAGATCGTATTTGACAAGCGTTACCATTAATGTTGACTATGTCAAATCGTGTGATAATCTTGCAAATCCCCTTACTAAGGCCTGAACGATAGAAAAGGTCAGGAGTGCATCGAGGGGGATGGGATTGAAGCCTATAAATCTTTGAGTCATATATGAGGAAACCTAATCTGGGGACTAGAGATCCTATAACTAGGTTCATTGGGAAAAACTAATCATAAGATGACTTGTTGTAAAAATGCACCATTTTTTCCCTCCCTATGACGTGAGTGCGTTGTTTCATGTACTAACTTGTGAAGGTTGAGTTTACAAAAATCTTAATGAAAAATTGTAGTTTGTATGGGTGGAGTGTTAAACTTACAAGAGCACTCTCGACACATTTCACAAATGTGAATGTGGAAGCAGGTCGCTTCCTATGAGAATTGGGTTTATTCTCAAAAGTACTCATGAAACCGGGATAGCACAACGCCGTAACTTGCTGGCTTTTAAAGATCATGGCAACACCTTGATTATTGTGTGTGAGCAGTGACATTTTATTTCCCTTTAAGCAGTCATAGTTCAAGTTTAAGACCACTGAGACTCTGAAGTAAACATTACTATTTCACTAAGTGGAGGTTCAATGCAGCACACTCCTTCATTATGCATTGTAGTCTTCCTTTAGCTGATAGACTCTCTTAGTTAATATTTGAATTAGTGGGGGATTGTTAGTGAGGATTTTTAATATTATATAAGTATGCATCCACATTGACAATTTTGTTTCTGTCCGTTAAAGTTGGCTCTAAGGCATTACTTCCTCTAATCATTGATGGTCACCTCTATTCATTAAGGGACAATGTGGAATTAAGGCTTTAAGTTATCTATGTGGAGGTGGGGTGTGTTTGGCGTGCACATGTAGAGTCCATGTGGCATTTTAGCACACACATGGATCCCTCTGTCAAACAGAAGGGCACGTGTGGTCTAATAGTTAGACGGGAAGCATTTTGAGCCGAAATATAGTTTAAGGGTATATTTTAGCCATTTCGAATAGGTTAAAGATATTTTTGACCATTTTTCGTAGTCAACTATGTGGAGGTGGGGTCCATTTGGCGTGCACATGTGGCATCCATCTATGGAGCTCTTTCCTCTATAAAGTTCCTAAAATTCCTCAATTTTGAAGTTAGAAATCTCCAATTGAAGTCAAAATTTTCTTCCATATCATGGGTTCCTTTCAATATTGATATGAATGATTGTTTTATGAACTCTTATGCATGAATTGAGAAAATTCCATGATTTTAAGATGAATCCCCGTTATCCCATGATTAACCCTTGTTTTTCGAATTTATGATGATTGAAAGTGGGTTTTGAGTTATGAAAGGAGAATTATGGAAATATGCATTTTCTTATGAAATTGATGAAATATGATATAAGTCTCTTTGAGAGTAAAGCATAAATGTTGTTGTCGTTGATCGTTGTAAAATGATTTTTCACATAATTACTCAATACATGAATGTGAAAGCTTTTCTCACATTAAGGATTCTATGGTAGAAAGGTCTTCTCACCTAAAATGAATCAAAGTCAAGGAGCTATTCTAATGATGAGGCAAGTGGCGATTACCCATGTCCCTTAAAGATAAGATGAATATGATTGATGACTATTCCATGGGAATTATTTTTAGTACTGAGTGGACGTGTGGCGATCATAGGTTGTCTTAAATATACAATAAGCTAGAAGTTCATGGTTCTTACCTTGGCATGTGAGAACACCTCTTTTCGGTGTGGGGTAAACACCAGATTCCATGTTATAGCTCACATGGTCTCTATGTGGGTTAAGGCTAATTTCCCACAACAAGTATAATTATGAACTAATAAGATTACATCAAGAAGTATTTCACAAGTGTTCAAAGATGGGTTTTACTTGCATTTGACCATGATTATTATGATGTTTTCTAACCTTTTTCTTATGGTTTTAAGTTGGTGTTAGAATGACATGAAAGGTCCTTTTTAGCATGATTTTATATCTTTATGCATTGCTATCATACTTGATACATATTTGTACTAACACACACTCTTGCCTACATTGTATCTCAAATGTAGGGTCCAACGTTGCAATTTCTCAACCCCGTGGCTAGAATTCACTTTGGCTATACTTATTAGTGGTGTGTCTTTACTCTTTACATGTTCTGAGGACCAAATCTTTTTTTCCTTTCAGTCTTTACTCTCCACATGTTCTATGTGATAAACTTACAGGACGTGGAACTATGGATTGTTTAGGTCATGTGGCTCTTGTCACCGAGCTTATAAAGAGCCTGACAGAAACAAAGCTAAATATCGAAAGCAAAAAAAAAAGGTTTTTTCTTCAAAACATGAGGACTCACCACTACTAAGTATAGCCAAAGTGACTTCTAGCCACATGGATGAGAAATTGAAACGTCGGATCCTACATTTGAGAAACAATGTAGGAAAGAGTATGTGTTAGTACAAAGATATACCATGTATGATAGCAATTCATAGAGATATAAAATCATGCTAAAAAGGACCTTTCATACCATGCAAAGACCAAATTAAAACCATAAGAAGAAGGTTAGAAAACATCATAATAATCATATGGTTAAATGCAAGTAAAACCCATCTTTGAACGAACTAACCTTAGTTCATCATTATACTTGTTGTTTGAAATTAGCCTTAAATGACATAGAGACCATGTGAGCTATAATGTGGAATCTGGTGTCTACCCCACACCGAAAATAGGTGTCCTCACTTGCCAAGGTAAGAACCATGAACGTCTAGCTTAAATGGATCCGCGAGCAAATGTCTATCTAAGACAACCTATGATGGCACATATGTTATGGGACACGGGTAATCATCACTTGTCCACTCGTTACTAAGCATAATTCCCATGGAATAGTGATCAATCATATTCATCTTATCTTTAAGGGACACAGGTAATTGCCTCTTGTCTTTTACTATGGGGACACGGGTAACCGCCTTTTGTCTTGCAATTAGAATAACTCTTAAAACTTGATTCATAGTTTAGTTGCGAAAACCTTTCAACACTAAGAATCCTTTATGTGAGAAAATCATTCACATTCATGTATTGAGTATTATGTGAGAAATCATTTCACAACAATCAACAACGAACAATATTTATGATTTACCCTCAAGGCAACTTAGATCCTTTTCATCAATCTCATAAGAACATACAGATCTTCATAAATTCATCTTTCATACTTCAAAACCTACTTTCAATCATCAGAACCTCGAAAACATGGTTTTAATATGGCTTTATGGGAATTCATCTTTAAAACATGGAATTATGTCAATTCATGCATAATAGTTCATAAAACAATCAATTATATCAACTTTGAAAGGAACCCATGACATGGAAGAAAACCCTAACTTCCATTTGAGATTTTTAACTTGTAATTTGGAGAATTTAGGAACCCTATGGAAGAAAGAGCTCCATAGGTGAAAACTATATTACCTTGATGCCAAAAGCTTTAAATCAATGAGGGATTATCAGTCTTGATTTTGAAACCCTAGCTTCTTTCTTCTTCCTTAGAGAGAGAAATATTGGAGAGGATAACTTATTCAACTTTTGGGAAATTTGGTAGAATTAATTGAATTGGTTGGTTTGGGGGGTAAAAAATCATTATATAAGATTTAGGGAAAAGGGTAAAATGATAGAGTATTGGGTTAAAACAATTAGGGAAAACACCAAGAAGCCTCTAAAAATAACTGCCAACCTCCATCGACTGTGGTGACCTACAGTCTGTGGTCCATCAACGGACAGTCCTGGTCGACCATCGATGGGTTTACAAACTTTTTTCTGGGCCTTCGAATGATGGGACCCATGTATGGTCCGTCGGTTAACCTACGGTCCGTACATGGTCTCCATAAGTCCCATTTTGGCCCTTAAAATTCTACGGAGTCTGTAACTCACCTACGAGACCTACATATGGCCCGCACATTGGACAAAGGACCATCCTGGAGAACCGTCAAAAAGTATTTGGACTAGACAATTCAACACGGTGGAACCTACCATCCATGGTCCCACAAACAGACTGTTGGTGGCTCCGTCTAGGTAGGCACTAGACTTTTTATTGGAAAAACAGAAGTTTTCCTTCTTTTTAAAATCAGAGGTGTTACACATAAATCTTCAGAAAAATCAAAACCCCTCAAAAAGTCACAGTCTTTCCCAAAGTTCACACCCTTTCGAAAAAATCACAACCTCTCCAAAAAGTCACACCCCTTTAAAAAAGTCACAACCTTTCAAAAAAGTGGCATGCCACTCTCTGAGGCTACCCCCTTGACGTAAACACGTGACTAGGATCACGAGTGTTCCCCAGCTAACCTTGAGCTGGCATATAATAAGCATACTAGAATTTTCTGAGATAAGAAATATTGTGTGGAAGCTTAAAATATAAGATAAACTGAATTATGGGGAATACCCAATACTAGTTTGAATATATAAATACTACGTAAGAGTTAATGATACTAAACATTCACTCCAAGCTAAAGCTGAATCTAAACTATGTCTGAAATAAGCCTCTAACTAACAACTGAAATAAAATGGATAACTCAATATTCTTACATGCTAACTGAAAATGCAACATTAAGTACTGATAATGAAACATTTGAAGACTGAGGTATATATATTTGTTTATCTGTCCTAGCTAGTGTAATTCATGAACTAAACGAATCTACACAACGAGGGTTCTGAGTTTCATGCAAGAAGCTAAGCAACAATGTTACGAAGACATGATAATCTGATTTGGAACACTACAACAACTAAGTTATAACAATTATCTGAAGTTCTAGAAACCCTAGGTCTAAGCAATAATTACAGAATCAAGAATCTGACTGAATTCTAGGGACCTAATAGGTGGAAGGAACCCACTAGTTAAATCCCACATACCTGGTGACAAATTTCACGGAGAAATCTTTCGATTTCGGGGCTGGAACTAAAGAAAACTTGCTGCATTCTTGGAGAGGTTTGGTCGACTGCTTTCTCCTCTTTTGCTCTAAGTTTGATGGATTCTAGTAAATAAATCGCTTAGGGCAAGTTTTGAATAAGTCACTAGGCTCAAACTGACCAAAACGACGTAGTTTAGGGATTAAACGGCGTAATTTGGGTGTCAATGCATAAGGAAAAAGACCAAACGACCCCTGACTTTAAAGCTAGCTAATGGGGCCAACATCAGGCATGATCGATGGACCGTCGATCGACTGACGGCCGGTCCTGTCAGTCCATCGATTGGCTTTAAAGGATGAGTTCTGGGGGTTCTGAACCATGGACCAGGACCACAGACTGTGGTCTCACCTACGGTCTTTAGGTCCTGGAGTGGTTCTGGACTTTGTTGAATTTTATGGGATTCTGGGGAGGGGGTTTCAGGTGGCCAACCACAGACCCCACCTACGGTCTGTGGTTCAACCTACGGTCCGTAGGTGACCACGTTGGTGGCACATTCAACTCTGAAAATCTGCATTTTCTCTCTTTTAGAATCTGGGGTGTTACATGGCTACTCTTCAGGAAAATCAAAATCCTTGATTATTTTTCACACCTTCACTAGGTTACTAAGCTTTTATTTTTTCAGTTGCATAGCCTACAATCTTCTTATAACACTACTTTAAAAATTTTAAAATATGGTATATAATATTATGCATCCGGTATATAACATTATACAAAAATTTAATTTTTTCTTTTGTAATAATGTTTAATACCACGATACACAATATTATACACCGTGCATATCAATATGATACAAAATTTTAAGAGGTATTGAGACACTCATAAATACTATAAAAACTAACTTCATTTTCTTCCATGAATGCAAATGCTAGATACATCCATAACACCTCAAAAATTACAACAAACCGCCAAATATAGTTCCTTTGTGCAAATATGATTTTTTAACTTTAAAGCTTCGAGCGTCAGCAATGACCGCCTATAATGTTTCTTTTTTCTGTTCACATTATTGGCGTCAAATCAATGGATAACTACCTTTTTTTAGCTTCAAACAACATTGTCCAACAAATTTGAACTCCTCAAATCAAAACAACTATGCATAATTCAGCTATGTTGTTTAGATCTGGGCAAACTTTTTTGAGAAAAAACATAAATCAATGAATTAAAGAGAAGAGAATATGGAGATGAAAGATAAATTTGAAAAATAGAGATACTTAGTCAAATCAACACAATAACAATTATGGGCTTATTTTGATGATGTACTTCAATCTATACTTTCGCGTAATTATTTCATCATAAAATATTTGATTTATGGTGTTTAAAAATTTGTGCATAAATCTTTTCTTTATTTGTGTTTATTCTATTTAAATGGTTCTTGATAGATCTAATGTCCTTTGTAATAACTTGTATTTTTTTGTATAAGTCTCTCCACATTAGCATTGGATGTCATTCCCATAAAATGTGTTTGAGTATTGAGTACCTGCAAAATTCCGGAAGTCAAGATATATTCTTGTACATTAGCTAAATTATTAGTAACACATATCTCGCTATTTATGTATGTTTTTAACTTACATTACTATACCTTCAATATTTTTAAAATCTATATTAACATAATTTTATCAATACGACACAACAACTAATAAACCACTCATTCAAATTAGGTTTGGAATATTTGCAATGTTTTTGGTACCTTATTGTTAACCAATTTGGCATCTTTAGCACTTCTAGTTTCTTTTCTTGTCTTGCAATACAAAGTCTTATTCTTTAACGAACAAAACATTAATGATCAGTAACTATACAACAATCAATCCTAACCTTGTAAGAAATGAACAATAAGCAAATAATTAAACAATATGAATCAAAATAATTAATCATTATTATTTTACAATTAAACTAAAACCTCCAATATTCACGGGATAGAAAATAAGTCTCCCTATTAAGTTATCCTATGATTTGTAATCAGTTCACGCCTATTTCTTGTGGGATTCAATCCTAACATTGTTGACTACGACATGTTACATAATCTTATAGATGTAATTTTGAGTATATTACCTCCCTCAAGGTTCCTTTAGCATTAAATTTGCTAACTTTTGTGGAAAGTAAAGTTGAGCCTGACATTCTATGGAAAATTAATTCAGAAAACTCTAGTTTTTGGTGGGACAATTAGACTAGGATGTATCATTTGTCTCATAGAGTATTTGCCCGGTAGTGTTTATCATCACATTAGGAGCATTGGAATAGGAAGCCTTGACTTGCCTGACCAATGTTATTAGAACCTTATAGAGAATGGTATGAATCGATATGATATGATATAAGTCACGATCTTTATGGATTCCCAAAATTATTAATAGAAAGTATCTACCGTTTGATTTATAAGTGTCATCAAAAGTAAGGATCTTTATTTGTAAACAAAGTATGACATCGTAGAATTCCTTTCACTTCTCATTTCTTTCTTGGAGGTTATGGTTGTCATAATTACACTTTTGATTATATTATATCAAAGTTTTTAGGATCGAAAATAATTAGGTGTGTCATGCGGAAGCTAACAAAGAAATCCTCGAAAGATCGCGAGTAAGAAGACAAATGAGAAATATACCAAAAAACACAAAGATTTAATGTTGTTGGGTCAACCGACCTACATTCACAAAGGAGATGAACAATCCACTATATAAACATGAGAGTACAAAATATAGAGAGAACTTGATGTGAGACCAAAATACATATTTTTAATCATTATTTGCCTCATATTTATTATTTATATTTGTCCTTTTTGAGCGTGAATTTGATGGATTGTGCTAAATAGTATATTTTATTTGTAGAATTGAATTGGTGGAAAAATAAAGAAGTTTGAAGCTAAAAATAATTAAAGATGAAAGAATGAAGAAGGAAATCAAATAGACAGTTTAACAGATTAAATTTATCAAAATAATATATTAACATATATTATCAAATTTGCAATTGCCTGACTGCCAACCTGTCAGCTGCGGGAGCTACTCTTAATTGAATGCGGCGGCTATAAATTCCAGAAAATGCGGAAATCCAATTCCTTTCGGGTTTTAATCTCCTAATTTAATTTGGACTCAGTTATTTTATTTAGGATTTTCTATATTTATAAATAGTCCATAGGAATAATTATTTTGGAAGAGATCATTGATAGAAGATACTTTTTAGGATTCTTTTCTTCTTCTTATTTGGGGTTAGACATTATTGTAAACTCTTAGTTTTTGATGTTTTGGGAATTAACTTGCAAACTTTAGCAATTTGATTTCCGAATTTTGTTAATACAATTTTAACTTTGAATTTCAATTGAAGATTTCGGGTTTCATCTATTCTACTTGTAAGTTCATGAATTCATCTTATCTAATTATGAATTGTGAATCTTCAAGCATGAGTAACTAAATCCACAACTAGGGTTGTGGGAACCATGAGCAACTAACAAAGTAAGAATAATAATTAAGTGTTTCTTGAATAGTGTTTATGCATGTATTGTTAATTCTTTCGCTTATAAGTCCTTTTAATGGTGCGCAACGTTAGAACTCGCCTCGTTGCTACTTGTCGGACCAGAAGATAGTAATTAACAACATAGATTTAGTGGATGCTATCTAATAGTCTAATGTCAATTGGAGCGAGGGTGAAAATTAAGTCATATATTGATGTGATGACTAATTTGGGATAAAGGTAAGGGTTAGTAAAGCATACACCCCTAGCCGGACCAAGGCGTGAGGTGAAATTACCTACTTGGAGGACCAATCACTTAGGAATACCTAACTTACCAACTTTGCATGTAAAACACTAGGAAATGATTACTATTATTATGATTACTGTGTTAAGAGCTTGTGAGGAACATATATACCCTAGTTTCTCTCTTATATTGATAACTCAAAGTTTAATCTTGTCTATTTGTTACTTAATTAACAATTTGTTATTTGAGATACAAAACCCTCCCTGTTTACTTTTCTTGGAAATAGTTTGACTAAACGGATATAATAGTGAGTTAAGTTTAAGTTTGAACCATATTCCTCGTGGGATCGACCCCAACCTACAAGTTGGGTTCTTTATTTGACAACGATCGTTTATACTTCTTTAGGAAGGTGTAATTTGAGTGTATCAAACTTTGGCGCCTCTGCCGGGGAATTTGACTTTTTGATTAAGTTTAACTACATTATTGAACTTTAGTCAATTATTTCCCGATTTTATGTTTTTGTTTTAGTTTTTGTTTTCTACAGGTTTCACCTCTAGTGTGTGCCAAGTACATAGAGTCTAGGCGAACCCTTGACCCCCTACGATTCATAATTGAGAAAAACTTTGAGGAAAATGGCTAATCAAAGGGTACACAATAATGCAATTTGAGAGGGTCAAGGAGATGGAACCGAGTAACTAAGGTGTCTGCGTTGTGCCACGATGTTAAATGAAGCGCTTATTGGGAGGCAACCCAATTAGTAGTCTAACTTCTTATTTAATTTTATTCGTGTCATTTTTTTTTCTTTTGGTCTTGTTTTTGCAGATTAGGAGAAGTCTGAGTACCAAAAAAAAAACGAAGGAGCATGTTTGAGCTTAATTGTGAGGTGCGTAGGACCCTAGATGAAAATAAAGAGAACATGCTACTAGCTAGGCCTAGAGGCCTCAGAGAGTTTTTCTAACCCTTGTTTTAAATTTTATTTGATGTTCTGGGGACATAGCATCTTTTTAAGTGTGGGGTGGAGAAATGAATTCCAAGTTTTTACTGTTTTATTGAGTCTTTTTTAGTTATGATGAGTTCCTTGGCTTTAGTTTTCGGTTCTTTTCCTGAGGATAGTCCATTTGAACCAAGTATCTTTTATTTTTTTAGGAATAAGTTCTCTTTTAATTTATTTTTTTGAGAGAAAAGAAAAGACTCTTTTGAGTGGTGTGGTACTTGTTACTTAGGCCTAATTTTTGAGTAGTACTTTCTTGTAATGCATGATTGATAAGGAAATTGCAGACTCTTTGACACCTAAGCTCATGGTTGTGACTTTGTATATAGCTTGTTTTATTTTGTAGTTTGTTATGATCATGTCTCTCTTAGAAGTGGAATTTATCCATCTTGATTGATACTTGTGCCATGTGTGGTGAGATTTTGTTTATTCCATGTTTTACATCTTAGTCTAGAACTTGCCCTGCATGTTATTGAAGTGAAATAAAAAGTGTTGCTTTGTTTAGGAGATGATAATAGGCTTTCTTTTATTTGTCTTGTAAATTTTAGCCTTTTGAGATATTATATGACTAGTTAACCCTTTTGAGACTTTTAGCCTATATTTTTCTTGTAAACCACATGATCGAGCCGAATCCCTTTTTATTGATAGCATAATTCTATTTGAGGAAAAAATAAATCCTTAATGCACTATGTAAGAAGAAAAATGAGAACAATGGTAGAAGTAGAAAAAGATGGAATGCTTTGTTTGTAGCTAATGGAACAAGAAGAGGTAAAAGATAACATGGCCCATGATTGAGATCCACACATCTCACGTTTCCCTAGAAAAGTTGTAAAACTCTGTGTTTGCCCTGGTCCTTCCTTGGACATTGTGCACTTTAACTCGGGAAGAAAGCCTAAGTTAAGGGTGGCTACTTCAGAAGTTACCTTGATGATGGCCCTGGTCCTTCCAAGGACATCGTGCACCTTAACACATCTAAAATACGTAAGTTGAGGGTGACTATTATGAAGGAAAATTGGAAAAAGAAAAAAAATGATTGAAGCATTCTTGAGATGATGAACATTACTTGTGAAATAATTGTTGAAGAGAGGGTTGAAAATAAAGAGAAGAACATAATGGGTGATAAGGTCTTAAAGTGCACAGTGCTTAAGGAAGTGTAAGTCACTATTATATAGTTTTCCTACCCGTTCCTTATCCTACATTACAACTCGTTAAAGTCCTATTTGATTCTATTCAAGCATGCTTAACTAGTGGAGACGTACATAATGGGCAAGCTTATGGTTCTTTGTGCATACATGTGAATTCTTTTGTGAGTGAGAGAATTGTTCTTTGATGCTAAGTCCTTAATTTATATTCAATCTTTTGAATTGAGTGTGTGAACTATTTCTTCTAGTGAGGACACTTGTTTCATGATGAAGAAGTGATTTTATTAACTTTCTTTGACGAGATTAAGTGAACATGCTTAAATTTGATGAGTTCAACGTCCTCCCTTGAGGTTAGGAGGTTAGAGGTTTGTTGTTTATTTGGATGTCTTGCATAATGATTGAGAAGTCTACTTTATTTTTTGAAATTGGTATATGGTCTAATTGTTTGTGTTAACCAAAGTGATGACATTCTTAGTATGATTTTTTGAGATGAGCTTTAATGCTTGCTCGGAGGACGAACAAAAGTGTAAGTGTGGGGTGTTGATGTGAGGCAAAAATACATATTTTTAATCATTATTTACCTCACATTTATTATTTATTTTTGTCCTTTTTAAGCGTGAATTTGATGGATTGTGCTAAATAGTATATTTCATTTGTAGAATTAAATTGATGGAAAAATGAAGAAGTTTGAAGCTAAAAATAATTAAAGATGAAGGATTAAAGAAGAAAATCAAGCAGACAGTTTAATTGATTAAATTTATTAAAATATATATTTACATATATGGGCGGTAAGCTTAAAAAAATGGCAATTGCAAATTACTGACTGCCAACGTGTCAGCTGCAGCTGCCAACGTGGCGGCTATAAATTCCAGACTACACGGAAATTCAATTCGTTCCGGGTTTTGACTTCCTAATTTAATGTGGAATCAATTATTTTATTTAGGATTTTCTATATCTATAAGTAGTCCATAGAAATAATTATTTTGGAAGAGATCATTGATAGGAGATACTTTTTAGGGTTCTTTTCTTCTTCTTATCTGGGGTTAGACATTATTGTAAACTCTTAGTTTTTGGTGTTTTGGTAATTAACTTGCAAACTTTAGCAATTTGATTTCCGGATTTCGTTTAATACAATTTTCACTTTGAATTTCAATTGAAGATTTTGGGTTTCATCTATTCTACTTGTAAGTTCATGAATTCTTCTTATCTAATTATGAATTGTGAATCTTCAAGCATGAGTAGCTAAATCCATCCACAACTAGGGTTGTGGGAACCATGAGCAATTAACAAAGTATAAATAATAATTAAGTAATTCTTGAATCGTGTTTATGCATGTATTGTTAATTCTTTCGCTTAGAAGTCTTTTTAACGGTGCACAACGTTAATTAGAACTCGCCTCGTTGCTACTTGTCGAACCAAAGAGGTAGTTAATGAGAAAAAAATTAACAACAGAGATTTAGTGAATGCTATTTAATAGTCTAATGTCCATTGTAGCGAGGGTGAAAACTAATCCATAAATTGATGTGATGTCTAATTTGGGGTAAAGGTAAGGGTTAGTAAAGAGTACACCCGTAGCCGGACCAAGGTGCGAGATGAAATTCCCTACTTGGAGGACCAATCACTTAGGGATACCTAACTTACAAACTTTGCATGTAAAACACTAGGAAAGGATTACTATTATTAGGATTACTACGTTAAGCGCTTGTGGGGAACACATATACCCTAGTTTCTCTCTTATATTGACAACTCAAAGTTTGAATCTTGTCTACTAATTACTTAATCAACAATCTATTACTTTAGATACAAACCCCTCCCTGTTTACTTTTCTCAGAAATAATTTTACTAAACGAATATAATAGTGAGTGAAGTTTAAGTCTGAACCATATTCCTCGTGCGATCGACCCCAACCTACAAGTTGGGTTCTTTATTTGACAACGATCGTTTATACTTCTTTAGGGAGGTGTAATTTGAGTGTATCAGAAATAACACCAACCAATTCACTCAGAATACATGGGAGGTTCACACAAGTGATAATATTTCACTTTTGTCCCACAAATTATCCTCCTAAACCAAACTCACAAAGCCCCTAGGATTACAATGCTAATTAATTTAGAAGGAAATAACCTCTATTTATAGAGTCCTAAGCATTTTTCTACAAGAAAAGGATTAGCCAAATATGGAGACATTATGTTTTCCTATTAGGAAAAGAAAAACCTATTTAGGGTAAGAAATTCAAGGCAAATAATACCCAACAAAAGTTTGGTAAGTTAAGTTGACTCTAGATGTATTTCTTTTACTAGTCCTATTATGAAGCAACAAATATGTTGGAAACTCAAAACTTTAACATTTCCTTAAACTTACTACTTGTAACTTTAACATTTCCTTGGATCAATTTTTGTAATAACTTTATGTTTGTGTGGGCATTTTAATATTATAGAAGTATGCATCCACATTGACAATTTTGTTTCTGCCGGTTGAAGCTGCCTCTAAGGCATTACTTCCTCTTTTCATGGCTGGTCACCCGATTCTCCTTATGTGCTACTTTGTCATTGATGTCAAATGCCAATCATTATTTTGTTTCATTGTCATTCTTTATGCTGATAAACGTTCCAGTGAACGTTGTGAATTATAGTGATTGTGCAGCTCTTCATTTGTACATTGTGGCATTAGTTGCCCTCAATTTATTTCATTATTTATTCCTCTATTATTCCTTGTAACATATGTAACTTTAAGGTCATTTATCTTCCCTATTTACTACCCCATTATCTTCCTATTCATTGCTAGGAAGACTTCCTCAACTATAAATAGTAGTGGTCTTCATTTGTTTAGGTACACAAAAAATATAGAGTGCATAAAGTTATTCAAAAAAAGAGTTCTTATTAGTTGAAGGGAGGTGTTCTTTTGGTTGAGATTTAGACTCAACTCTTGTCAAGAGTTTGTTGAGTTATACTTTGTGTTTAGGCTGTTGTATCCTGGATGGGACAAGACAAGAAGGACTACTACATGACCGGTGAAAAATATTTGTTTTAGTGGGCTTGAATCTCCTTATAGAGAGCGAGATATTCATGCCTCAGCTAGAAGGGCTTTTTATTTCTTCGTTTTATTTTTCAATTGTGATTTGTAATGTTGCAATTTTAATAACAATTTTAAGGAGACTCAAAATGGCTGCAATTGATAAAACCGCGGATGTCAAGATGTGAGATCTTATGAAGTCATTTCTATTCAATGGTAATCATTTCATGAGATGGAAGGGTAAAGTATTTTTCTACTTAAGTATTTTCAATGTTTATTATGTGTAAACTGAGAGGAATCCTAATAAAGTAGACATCACCTCTATGAATGATGATGAAACTATTTATCATCTAGAGACAGAAGTGTCGATATTATATTCTTAATTGTCTATCTAATAGTTTTTATGATCATTATGATAGAACTTACTCTAGTGCAAAGAAAATTTGGAAAGCACTGCTGAGTAAGTATCATACCGAAGAGATTGGAGTGAAAAAATATGCGGCTAGAAGATTTTTTTATTTCCAAATGGTGAACCACAAATTAGTGGTAGACCAAGCTCGAGACTTTATAATGATTGTTGGAGAGATCAGGTCCGAGGAGGTAAAAATTGAAGATAACCTTATTATTTGTTGCATAGTAGATAAACTTCCACCTTGTTGGATGGAATTCAAAAAACTATGTGCCACAAACAAAAGGAGACTTCTCTTGAAACGTTGTTAATGAAAATCTGCATGGAAAAGAGGCAAGGAGTCAATATGCACTTTTACAATCAGAAGAGAGAAACATCCCAACGAAGGAAAATTTAATTACTTCTGATAATACTACTCATAAATCTCACAAAAAAGTACTTCTATAAAGCTTAAGAAGAAAAAATTAAAAAAACTAATAGTAGACCTCCCAAAAAAAAAAACAATTGTGAAACTAACCAAGAACAAAATCAACATGTTCAAGATAAGGGATCGTGCTTTGTCTGGTGCAAGAGTGGGCATATAGCTCGATTGTGCATATTCCGAAAATACGGTCCTACACCTCAGGCAAATGTTATCGAAGAACTTTTTGTGGCACTTGTTATAGATATAATCATGATTAAAAGTATTGATGGAAGATGAGCTGATTGTGGTGCAAACCATCATGTATGTTATGACAAATATTTGTCTAAAAATATACTCATTTTGAGGATCTCAAAACCATCATACATGGTGATTCACACACTACTCAAGTGTTTGGAACGGGAGATGTCAAATTATTTTATTCCTCTCGAAGGTTGTTAACTTTGAAAGATATACTTTATACTCCTTCCATGAGAAAACAATTGATGTTAGTTTTCTTCTTAATAAAGTAGGCTTTATACAAATTGTTGAATCTAATCAATATATAATTGTGAAAAAAGGTACTTTTGTGGGAAAGGGTTATGGTTGTTGTCACACCCCGAATCTACCCCCTGGGCGTAAGTACGGGACCTAGGATCACGAATGACCCCAAGCTAACCCTGAGTTGACATATCATAGCATACTAAGATAAACTAAAATGAGAAATACTATGTGGAAGCTTGAAACATGAATTAACTAAAATGATGGGGGAAACCCAATCTATATCAACAAATATAAATTGTACTAAGAGTTCAATAACAACTGAAAGATTAAACTCAAAACTAAAACTGAATCTAACTATGTCTGAATAAAAGCCTCTAACTGACTAGAGATGTTGGGACATGCCCCAACTAACTTTAGCAAAACTGAAACTGAAAGACTGAAAGTAAAAGAAACATGTCTATCATCCTCGAAAAATGAGAACTCACCACTGATGTTGCTGAACTGGAGATCGGGAATCGATCTATGCATGATCTGAATGCTGAGAACCTGAACCTACATCATGAAAAGATGTAGCGCAGAGTATGTGTCAGTACATGAAAGGTACTGAGCATGCAGGATAGAATAAAGCTGAACAATATACATAATTGAACAAAGAGTACTGAGAAATGATAAAAGATGAGCATGATAAATATACTGAACATACTGATTATGAACTAAACTGAATGTCATGACCAAATTTATAACATGCTGAAATTAAATACTGGACTACAACTGATAACCTGGTCAATGCAATAGAATATGACTGTGGGAGCTACTAATAACCGACATAATACCACGTGAGCTAAACGTGGAGTGTGATGTATACGCCCCATCGAGAGGACCCAATATACCCTACCAGAGGTATAGAGGGATGACTGGCGTGATCACTAAAATGATGCTCACAGTGGGGATCTATAAACCTACGGGGACACGTAGTTCTGGGAATTTGAGGGTGACTGACCCTAGTCCAACTCTATATTAAGCGTACTCCCAACTGAATATGTAAGTAACACATTATAACTGAATTTATGTAATACGCTCAAATACTGACATGCTAACTGAAAATGCAACATTAATGTACTGATAATGAAACATTTTAAAACTAAGGCATGTATATCTGTTTACATGTCCTAGCAAGTGTAATTCATGAACTAAATGAATCTACACAACTAGGGTTCTGAATTTCATGCAAGAATCTAGGTAACAATTCCTCAGAAACATGATAATGTGATTATTAGGATTAGTCTAATAGCTGAATCACAACACTTTTCCTAAGTTCAAGAAACCCTAGGTCTAACCATGATATAGAGAATCAAGAATCTGAATAAATTCTAGGGACCTAATGGGTGAAAGGAACCCACTAGTGAAATCCCACATACCTGGTGACGAATATCACGGAGAAATCTTTCGATTTCAAAGCTGGAAATGAAGAAAACCTTGTTGTGTTCTTGGATAGGGTTGGTCAACTCTTTTTCTCTCCTTTTTACTCCAAGTTTTTTGAGTTTTTGGTGAATGAATCGCTTAGGGTAAAGTTTAACTAAGTTACTAGGCTAAAGTGGACCAAAACGACGTAGCTTAGGGGTTCAACTGTGTATTTTAGGTGTCCAATACGTAAGGAAAAGACCAAACGACCCCTGACTTAAAAGTTTTCGGGGCCAAGCGACGAATCTGATCGACGGACCATGGATGGACCGACGGACCGTGGAAGGGCCGACGATCCATCTTGGTAAACTGTCGTTCGGCTTCAGAGGAGGGGTGCTGAGGGTCCCGATCCATGGACCTAGACCATGGACCGTGGTCTCACCTACCGTCCGTAAGTCTTGGCGTGGGTCGACACTTGGCTGAAATTTCTGGAGTTTCTGGGGAGGGGCTGCAGGTGGCCCACTACGGCGTGTAGGTTTCCCCGTTAGTGGCACCTGCAACTTCTAGAATTTTCTGCATTTTTGGTTTTTTAGAATACAGGGTGTTACACTTGTGATGGGATGTTTAAACTGAATGTTGAAATGAATAAATTATCTACTTTCGTTTATATGCTTTCTTCTACAAATTTTTGGCATGTTCGTTTGTGTCATCTTAATGATTGTTATGTTGGAATCATGAGTAATTTAGAAATAATCCCAATGATTCAAAATAAGTTTGAAAAATGTGTGGCTTGTAGTAAAGCCAAAATCACAACAATGCCTTGTTTTCAAGTTGAAAAAAAAGTTGATTGATTAAAATTAGTTCATATTGATATTTGTGAACTTGGAGAAAGTTTAACTTTTTGAGGTAATAAATATTTTATCACTTTCAATGATGATTTTCCTAAGTTTATGTATATGTTCTTGCTAAAAAATAAAAGTGATATTTTTGAAAATTTTAAAGGTTATCTCCATGAGGTTAAAAATCAGTTTGAAAATAAGAATAAAAGGTATTAGAATTGATAGAGGCCATGAATATGAGTCAAATGAGTTTAATTCTTTTGGTAGATCATTTGGAATAATTCATGAAAATACTCTCCTTATTCTCATTCATCAAATGGTGTAGGGGAAAGGACAAATAGAACTTTGGATGAATTGACTAATTTCATGCTTATTGAGTCACATGCAACTTTAAATTTATGGGGTGAAGCTATTTTGACTGCTTGTTATCTTCTGAATCGTGTAGGTCATAAAAAGTCTAAATTGACACATTTTGAATTGTGGAAAGGTCACAAGTCCAGTTTGAGAAATCTAAGAAATTGAGGTTGTCTAGCCTTTGTGAGGCTAATGGATCCAAAGATTACTAAGTTGGGTAAGACAATTACTACTTGTGTTTTTCTTGGTTATGCTTCAAATAGTATAACCTTGTCACTCCTCGAGCCTACACCCTGGGATGGACCGACACTCGAGAACCATTGCGGGTCCCAAGCAAACCCTTGGCCTGGCTTAACTCTTAGCGGAAGGCTTACTCATGATAAAGATACTTTAAAAAGTAAACTGGAATCTCAATAAAAACATAGAATGTATGAAGAAACATTCACAAGCCAAAATTTCAACTAAAGTCTCAAACATTAAAAAGATGGACGTTGGGACAAGACCCACGACATCCTAATGAACTAACTACTAAAGCAATAAAAAGGGGTCCTCCGGAAGCAACGAGGCTCACCAATAACTCTGAACCTCAACTAGAATCAACGATGCGCTGAATGCTGATCCTGGTTACCTGTATCTACATCATAAAAAGATGCAGGCCAAATGACATCAGTACATTGAATGTACGAGCATGCGAGGGCAATTCTAGAACAAGACATAAGCTTGAAAATGGAACTGAAAGAACAAACCTGGTCTCAAGTCAAGTCAACTGAACTCATTTCAATATAAGGCAATATAATAAATGCAGTATAAAGAAAAGCTTTAAAACATGGACATCAACTCTGTGTATTGCGAAATACAATAGTAACTCAATTTGTATGCAAAGATACAATATAAACTCTCTTTGTATATAAAAATATAATTAACTTTGGGTATATAAGAATATAAAATACTTTTGTGGGAGTTTCTCTAACCGACAACTATCACTTAAGAGCTATGTGATGATACATCATTTTGTCTCACGCTGTCAGGGCCGTCCTATACCTTGCCAGGGGTATAGAACCTAACTACTAAGTGGATCCACTAGTCTACGCTAAAAAGCACTAAGGAATCATCTAAAAAGTATGACCCTTTACTACCCATGATGGCTACATGGTTTATTGGGGCTCAATACTACTCCCAAAATATAATACTAGCTCATATGTTTAAAAACATAACTCTTTATGTGGGTTGAGATAATTACTCAAAATCTAGCCCAAAGGCTCTCTAGGAAATCAATGTTTCCTCTCTTGCTTAATTGTGAAAGCATTTACTCTTTACTGAAAAAGTAGCTCAAAGGCTCTTTTGGAAATCAGTGTTACCTTTCTTGTTTAAATGTGAAAACATTTACTCTATGGGAATACATAGTCCCCATATACTCTTTTGAAGAAATGAACTTCACTCTTTACTCTTTACTCTTTACTCTTTTACTCAACTCAAAATCAAGTCTTAAAACATGTTTAAAGAATTTGTAAAAGACTTATGAAAAGACTCTAAGAACTCTCTAGACTTGGCTCTTACCTTTCCTTGAAGTTGAATTTATGAATTCAAGGTTATGATTCATGTTTATGGATGATATCATGATGCTTTAGAGGTACCTTAGAGTGTAGAAATCAACTAGAAATCATACGTACGATTCAAGGAAACTCAAACGGAAAGAAGTGGGAAAGGGTAGAAGGCATGGCGACCCTGGTGCTCTGAGTGGCGCCGGGCGCAAGAGACAAACCTACAGAACTGGGGTTGGGGCGCTCTGAGTGGAGCGGCGCCCCAGAGCCCTACCTGCAAACACTGATGTGGGGCGCTCTGAGTGGCGCGGCACCCCACCCCTTTTCCCCAGATTTTTGACGAATTTTCTTGTTCATTTTTCGACCCTAATTTGTCTAGATTCAATTGGTTCTTTCCCCAATTACTTAGATTCCAATACCCAACCAAAGTATACAAGAATCTACTCAAAACTAACTTCAAATCTCATCAAACTAACTCAAGAACTCAACAATCAAGAACCCAATAGTAACTTCAACAAAATCCATCAAGAACTCAATTTCTTTACTTTCAAGAAAGTATATAGCTAAAATAAATCATGATTGGCAGGTGGGTGAATGAACCCAATGCTATGTGATCTCACATATCTCATAGGGATCAACCCTTGGCGAAATCCACAAGCTAAATTTCAACAACGTTACGAATCCTTGGCTTCTTCTCCTCTTTTCTCTTCTCTCAAAACCCTAGCATAATTTTATGAAGCGTAAACTGAACAAAATAAGTTTAGACCCCAAATAAATTACTAAAAAACGGATTTAATTAATTGGGTAATGAAAAGACCAAAATACCCCTTTAAAATCTGGTTAACTTTCCTTATCTAAACAACCCAACTTCGAACATGCATATCTCCCTAATACAAACTCAAAATTGAGCAGACTCGGTGGCGTTAGAAAGATAATCCAACGACCTTTAATTTAAAATCATATAGAACACCTAAATCATCATGTGCTAAGAGTTATGATCGTTTGAAGTTGACCCATAACTTATACTTAGCCACACTTGCCAAACTTTCCAAATTTGATCTTTTAAAAAATAATTTATTTCTAGTTCTAGTTCTTTCAAATAGAGGGGTGTTACAAACCTATAGTATTTTTAATCCTGAAGATAATATTACAACATAATCAAGTGATGCCACTTTTCATGAAAATAAGTTTTCTTTTGATTCTAAAATTAGTGGGGGTCAAAGGATTGAACAAAATATTTTTTCACTACCTAATTCTTCTACTTCTACTTTTAAAAATAAATAAATTTAGGACTTTAAGTTAAGAAGAAGTAAAAGAGCTAGAGTAGAAAAAGATTTTTGTCCTGATTTTTATATGTTTAATGTTGGAGATGACCCTCTCACTTTGAAAGAAGTTTTATCTTCACGTGATTCTTTTTATAAGAAGGAGGCTGTAAATGATGAAATGGAATTACTAATTTCTAATAAAACTTGGAAGTTAGTTGAATTACCACCGGGTTGTAAAACAATTGGTTGAAAATGGGTCTTACGAATTTTTTTAAAACTAGATGGATCTATTGATAAATATAAGGGTAGAGTAGTTGCAAAAGGTTTTAAGCAACAAGAAGGCCTAGAAATTTTCATATTTTTTCTCCAGTAATTACAATTACATCCATTAGACTTATTATCATTATGGCTGCAATTTTTGATTTGCAAATTCATCAAATGGATGTAAAAACTGTTGTTTTAAATTAAGACCTAAGTGAGGAAATATAAAGGGATCAACCCAAGTATTTTGTTGAAGCTGACCAAGAAAGGAAAGTGTGTAAACTTACTAAATCCCTATATGACTGAAAATAGGCACCAAAGCAATGACATTAAAAGATTGATTCCTGGATGATAAAAACTGACTTTAAAACAAATGAGTATGATAAATGCATTTATCATAATTCAAGTAATAATTCACATGTTATTATTTATCTATATGTTGATGATTTATTGATCTTTGTGTCACGCCCCGAGGCTACCCCCTGGACGTGGACACGGGACCTAGGATCATGAGTGACCCCAAGCTAACCCTGCTGGCATAACATGAGCATACTAATAGTAAACTAAATCAATAAACATTGTGCAGAAGCTATTAATGAGATAATCTGAAATGATGGGGAATACCCATACTAAATCTAAAAATAAAGAATCTGTGAATTCAATAACAAATGAAATATCAAACTCGAATGCTAAGCTGAATCTAAACTATGTCTGAAAGTAGCCTCTAACTGACTAGAAGTTCTGGGACATGCCTCAGCTAAATCTAGCAAAAACTAAAACTAAAGAGTAAAATCATGAAAGACAATCATGTCACTCGTCCTCGAAGAATCAGGACTCACCACTGATGCTGCTTAACTGGAGATCGGGAACCGATCGATGTGTGATCTGGAAGCTGAGAACCTGAACCTACATCACGAGAAGATGTAGCACAGAGTATGCGTCAGTACTTGAAAGGTACTGAGCATGCAAGATAGAATAAAGATGAACAATAATCATAACTGAACAAAGCAATAAGAATAATGTTATAATCTGAACATGATATAAATACTGAGAGATACTGAATACTGAGCTAACTGAATGCGACGACCAAGTACATGATATGCTAAGTCTGAATACTAAACTATAACTGATAACCTGGTCAATGCACTAGAATAATCTCATTGTACTGTGGGAGCTACTAATAACTAACATAAAACCACATGAGCTAAATGTGGAGTCTGATGTATAAACCCCATCGAGAGAACCCAATATACCCTGCCAAAGGTATAGAGGCATGACTGTTGTGATCACAAAAATGATGCCCACAGAGGGGACTTACAACCTACATGGCTCTTAGTTCTAGGACTATATGGGTGACTGACCCTAGTCCAACTCGATATTATGCTACTCCTAATAGATTAAGTGATTAACACATTATGACTGAATTTCTGTAATATACTGGATAGCTCAAAATTGAAAATGCAAACTGAGAATGCACATTAATATACTGCTAATGACACGTTCAATAACTGAGGCATGTATATCTGAAATAACTGAAATATTTGACCTAGCATGTGTTGTAATTCAAGAACTAAGGAACTACATAGCTAGGGTTCTGAAATTCATGTAAGAAACGAAGTAATACCATGATAATCTAATTTGGAACATGTAAATAACTAATTCATGTAAATCTGCTGAGGTTCAAGAAACCCTAGATCTAGTTATAATAAGGGAATAAATAATCTGACTGAATTCTAGGGACCTAATGTGCTAATGGAACCCACTAGTGAAATTCCACATACCTGGTGACGAATTCCACAGAGAAATATTTTGATTTCGAGGATGGAACTGATGGAATCTTGCTGCGTTCTTGAACTAGGGTTCTTGACCTCTTTCTCCTCTTACGCTTTAATTTTTCTTTGCTTTGATGAAAGATCTGACTTAACTAAGTTCTAGTTATGTTTCTAGGCTAAAACTGACCAATACCACGTAGTTTATGGTTGAAACAACATAGTTTAGAGGTCCAACGCATAAGGAAAAGACTAAAAGACCCCTGACTTAATTGCCGTCGGAAGGCACCCACAGAGAGACCTACAGGCCGTAGGTCAACCTATGGTCCGTAGGTTGGGTCATAGGTCAAGTCTGCCCGACAGGGCTTCACTAAAACGACCATAACTTTTTACTCGGAGATGGGATTTTAGCAAAATCGGTGCAGTTGGAAAAAGTATTCAAATATCTATCATATCATAGGTCATGAGCCACCTAATTTCATTTTGTGATAAGAGTGATGACCATTTGAAGTTGACCCAATCAGCAATTTCTGTCTAATTGGCTGATGACCTTAACCTACAGTCTGTAGGTCCAACCACGGACCGTACTAGTTGATTGTGGGTGGGATCAGAGACTTTAAACATTTGGTGCCCAACGATGGAACATCAACTACTGTCCGTGGTTCTACCTACGGTCTGTGGGTGGTTTCGTTGGTACTAGCACCAGTTTTCTGAAAACTAGGATTTTTCTTCATTTTGAGATTTGAGGTATTACAATATCTCTCCCTTGGGAACATTCGTCCTTGAATGGAGTCTAAACAAGCTGAGTATGGAGGGAAGGAGTTGCAATTCCTACCACTAATTACTAGAAACTTATTTCTGACTGGACTAAGTTCCACGAACATGCTAATACACTGAAAATGCAAGTACAAATTAGAGGAACATGATACTAAGATTGAATATGCGCATGAATAATTGAAAAACTGAAGAGGAACTATTACCTCAAGTTGGAGTGGAATCGGAAGGAAAGAGGTGAGGATACTTGGCCTTCATGGCTGCTTCTACTTTCCAAGTAGCTCACTCAACGGACTGACTCCTCCACAAAACCTTAACTGAAGCGACTTCTTTGTTCCTCAACCTTCGAACTTGACGATCAAGAATCTCAACTGGCACATCCTCATAAGTGAGGCTATCCTTAAGAGCCACACTTTCTAAAGGTACAATGGATGCTGGATCACCCACACACTTCTTCAACAACGAAATGTGAAAACCGGATGCACTGCTGCTAGTTCTGCTGGCAACTCTAACTCATAAGCAATTTTACCAATCCTTTTCACGATCTTATAAGGGCATACATGTAACACCCCGACTTTTAAAAACGTCTAAATTAACTCGTATCTTCGTGGAAAGAGAAGGAGGGTGAGTAATAAATTAAAAATGATGTGTTATGTGATATTTTAAGTATTCAAGTGTGGTATCTCAAGTTTTGAAGTTAGGTAAGTGATAAAATAAAAGTTGGCGAAAGTTACCGTAAATTGCTTTTTAAAGATTTGTCTGAAATTTGAGTCAAATGTATCGGACGTTTTCTCCCAATCTATTAAGAGTTATGGGTCCCACAAACAATTGAATCGAAGGTCTACGAGTCTAGTTTCCAACGCATCAAACCGTTCGTTCATACGACTTCAGAATAGAGAGATATTCACATTTTCGTGGGACTGCGCAAGCAGGCACGTGAGGTGGGGCCCTAAGTCGGTGGAATGTTACATATATCGTCTCCTTCCATTTTTTTTCACCATTTTAAAGCTAAAAAACAGAGAAATTAGAGAAACCCATTTCTAGGATCAAGTGAAATATAGATTTTCTAGACTTAAGTCCTTGACGAAAGTTGTTCTACGCGTTGGGCTCATCATCGTGGTATAATTTGTTTTATCGATTGCGTAGCATATCACACTTTAGTGTTGGGACAGCAAGGGTTTGGATATATTTGAAGGTTTTGAAGCGTATTA
>JAJOOR010015584.1:0-50174 GCA_036250505.1 Solanum acaule | reverse complement strand
ATGTCTACGTCTTCTGTATTTACTTCTAAATTTTTTGTATTATTTATGTTTGCTAAAAGTTCCGTATATGTTTCGCTTGTTTCCGAATGTTGTTCTAGATCATCATCGTTTATTTCATCAACTCTTATTTCGGGTAGATTATCTTGGTTATTTTCTCCTTTTTCATCTATTTCGTCTTCTAATTGCAGTTTTTCTTTAAATTTAATTATCTCATTTGCTAATTTTGTTTTTTGTTCTTTTTCTTTTTGTTTAATGACAATCACGTTACTCGACATAATGGCTCTACAAATATGGTATACTTCAATCATTTTGAAATCTATACTCCTTTTCTTAGTGACCAACTCTTTCATGAAATTTTCATAATCTCGCATTACTAACAATGCCTCCACCAAAGGAAGATTAATGGAAAGAGTTTTGAAGATGAAAAGAAATTTTTAGAACTTCACGTCTTCATCCCTCTTCTTCAATATTTGAGAGAATGGTTAAGTAACTTTGGGCAGCGGCTTTGTAGGCACGAGGGAGGCACAACTCCCACATATGACTTCTTAGCATCACCATAAACTACATTTTTTGGTGCATCATCAACCTCATTGGAAGCTTCATTGTTCAATTATTCACCAACTATATCACTTTCAAAAACAATACCTTTCCCTTTGCTTGAACTTGCATTCACATCATTTGGCATATCACTTCCCAAAACATTACCACTCCGAGTCAATTTAGCCATGCATTGTGCATTATCATTCCTTTAATTGGCTATATATCACTAGTAAGAATCCATTTTTGCCTGGGATTCGAGTGAACATAAATTTTACCCGTTTGAGCCTCAAGTTTTTTTTATAAAGATCGAATGAGAGGTCACTGTTTGGTTCAAAGAGGAGAATCTGCCTTCATCTCCTTGAGCACTTTATCCTACACTTCTACCCTGTTTAGGATAAAGGCAAGCATGTCCTCACTCCGAAAGCTTTCACGGTTGGCATTTGGTTCCTTAGGTCTTGGACGGTCATGAGAAGGAAAAAATGATCTCTATCACCATCCCTTTGTGTCCAATTTCCACCCCTATCACACAAATCTCGTTCCCTACCTCTCCAACCACCATCACGATGTTTGCTCCCTCCTTGATTCTCGCCCGACCTTGGATAGCTCAGACGAGAACCCCCAATTGGTTCGACAAGAATTGTACATCTTCAATATACATTGCGTCATATTGTGCATTATCTGAACTCATCCCACTACTAGCACCAACCGCATTCACAGCCTTATAACCACTTCTCATGATATATTTCATCCACAAGTCCAATACAGTCATCATCTTAGCCATGTTTTCACCACGCTCTTGGTTCTTTTCAATTTGTTTTTTGGTTAATCAAACATTGAGAGGAGACACATGATCGTACCTTGTATTTCATGCTCGATTAATCTTGGTCATATCATCAAGCAAAGTCGATGCCAAGAAAATGGTTGTCTCATGATTCCACCTCGAATAAGTTGATCGACGGAACCCTTGTTGACAATATCCAGACTCTGGTAGAAATATTGTAAGAGCACATTATCTGGCATCCCATAAGTAGGACATTGGAGGAGTAGCTTTCGAAACCTTAACTAAGTTTCATGAATGGGTTAACCATCATTCCTTTTGAAATTTTGACTGTTATCCCTCAACTTCAACATCCTCGAGGGAGGAAAGAATCTTTCATAGAACACCTCTGTAAGTTCCTCCAAAGAATTAATAGAGTCCCTTGGTAATTCAGCCAACTACTCATTGCTTCCCCCACTTGAAATAAGTGAAATAAATGGAGCCGGATTCACTCTTGAGAGATTTTCTTGAAGGAGAATCATCTACACACATCCACGAAGTTCCGAATGTTTTCATGAGGGTCCTTATGAGCAAGTCCCCCAATGAAACCTTTCATTTGCATCAGCTGAAACATAGTTTTGATCACATGAAAATAGTGTTGCCCACAATTGGGGGCCAAAAAATAGCGCCGAATCTACCCATTTGATCTATATAGACATCATTCATGTTTCTGATGTCGTCATTGTTCCCAAATTAACTAGAAGCATTGCTCCCATTCACACTCATTTCTTCACCTATTGAGAGCAAACAACCAAAAAAACACTAATATGAATGTTCTACTACAACCAAATTAGTTCACAAAAACACTTCAATAAAAGAAATCTAAACAGCACTCCCTAGCAACGGCTTAATTTTGGATAATGCTGAACTACACCTCTTATAATTCAAAGTGTAGGCAGTCGATAACAAGTATAAACCTAACGATGAGTTGGGGTTGATCCCACAAGGAATTGTACGGAAGAGACTTCAAATATAAAGTATGAAAGTGCTCTAGCTTCTTGTAGAACGGAAGTACATAACATGTTACATAATGTAAATCAATTGGTTTAACTTAACAATATCAAGAGCGTTTGGTAAACAATTCTTAATGAAAATGATTAATGTGAGGTTTTAACAAGTAGAGATGGGACCTTAGGAGTGTGTGTGCAATCAAATAATAATTTTGCCTAATCGGTAATAACTAATAGCTTAAAATCGTTAAATCTTAATGGGTAGGATTTGTTGTAACTATAACAACAATTTTTCAATCAACTATGATGTTTCAAGTATGTTTTTTCGAACCTTAACAAGCTTGAAATGTAACGCAACCCACATCCTTGACTTAGCCCAGTTTGTCAAGCTGATGTGCAAAGACAAGAGGCAATGCGACTATTAATCACATACTCAACCATAAACAACTTTCCCAAAAAAGCATAGAGAGTTGAGGCTAAAAATGAATTTCCAACTTAAATTCATAAACGAAAACATGAGTAAATGACTGAACCAATTTCAAAACAACATTAAATTAGGCAATTAAAAATAACACAAGCTAATTTCTGTATTCAATTACATAACAACACCGCTAAGGTAATGGGGTTTAGCCAAACATAACAAAAAGCAAGAAATAGTTACCAAAGAGATGTTCCATCAAGATGTCACAATCTTTAATGCTCAATCCTAAAATTAAGACTCAAATTCTAAAATCCAATTTCTTAGCTTAAATTCTCTTAGAGAATACATTTCTATTGTAAAAGTATGTAAAATCTGTTCTAGATGCTTGTCTTTCCTCCACAAAAACCCATTTATATGTTTCCAAAATCTTCCCAAAATTTCATTGCGTAGCCAAATTAGCAATATTAGTCGTGATCACAAAATGACTCGGCGATCCTCCGATGAGCACACTTCATCACAAAGTAAGTGCTTCAGCTTTTGAATTCTTTACTTCTCAATTGGCGAACTCGATGGATGTCACCATTGGACTTCTGCGACTCGTCGTTTGGTCTTTTTCTCGTTGATTGGATTTGATTTCTTTTTTCAGTTGTTCTATTCATTCAGGCGAGCTGGATCGAGCTCGCCATTCCATTCGGTGGATCACCAAATTTCACTTTGGTTCACCGAGTTTGCTTAGTAAATGAGCCAACTCAGTGGATCTTTTGGCAAGCTAGAATCTCACTCAGTAAGTCGCCGAGTGACTTTTGCGAGCTCCAACCTTACTTTTCATCAGCTTTTCCAACTTCTTTCACTTCTTTTCACAAAGTAATGTCCTTACCTTGTTCTTAAGCCTTCATGGCTGGACATAAGAAATATACCATCAGTTATGAAAAAAAATTGGCATTGAGGATTCTAATTCATTAAATGACCAGTCCTTAATCAATCAAAATTTCTGACTCGTCACTCCTTTAGGAACCATGTACTTCTCCAAGAAAGTCTTAGAGAATTGAGCCCAAGTCATCAAATGTGACCCGAATAGTCTGCACTAAAGATAAGATCTCCACCAATGCTTCGTTGGCCCTTAAAATTAATAAGCATTGTAGTCAACCCTGTTAGGCTCCATTAACCCAAAGTTATGCAACCTCTCTTCAAAATTGACTACAAACTTTTATGCATCCTGGTCAAAACACCTATGAACCTGGAAGGACCCAATTTGATGAACCACACCAACATATTCTCCTCCTAAGAGGTCATAGTTGGCTTAGAAGCCATAAGTGGAGAAAAAGTCGAATCCAACTTAACTGCTAAATAAGAAGCCATAACATCATGATGTGCATGTGGGATCAGAACACCATGTGCCTCTGCCTTGGTTGATGTCTAAGCACCATATCTAATATGTGGTCCATATGATGTGCTAAGCAAGGTGCCCACCAGAGACATAACCTCTATGAAGCTGAGAATCTTAGCCAAAGTATCTTGTAGTACCGGTCTGTCCATGAATGCTGGCGGAGGTTGGGTGGCCCCACACTATCCGACTAATTTTAAACATGCTCAGCCTCTATCTCGTGCTCTAGTGCTGTTGATTCCTCCTTATCATGAACTTGTGTTGCAGTTGTGCTCACCTTCGACCTCTAGTTCGACCTCTACCTTTACCCCTATCTATCTTAAGCGGAAGGAGGCTCTCGCCCACCTGTTAAAGGCCTCTTCCAAACCATTTGAGAAAGTGTATAACTAATGGGGTTTAGATATTTGTACAACAATCAATGCATAACAATAAACAAGAAATAGCGAAGTATTCCTAAGAATTTTGTATATCCCCTCCAAGATAGGATACAAACATTATTATACCATTTTGTGATACTCTACTAGGAACATGATATTGTATAGGTGAGACCGGTGCACCTAAAACTCTGATTCCATCCTATCATGACTCCAAATCGGGCAATGATGGTGTCCACTACAACCAACCGAGTGGACAATCCTAAACCCAACACAAGATGTGAAAGAAATAGTTTGAGTAATAACATATAAATATGTAGAAGTAGAGATAAAACATGTATAAATAAAAGGGCATGTCATACATATATAGTACTATACAAAATATACAATTGGGGCCCAAAAGAGGCTGACAGACAAACTAACACAAGAACCGATCCACAGACCTAGTGTAACTTTTACATAAGATCCTACGTACCAAAATTCATATCTATACATAGAAATGACAAATTAAAAATACAAAAATATGAGTTAATACTAAAAAAGGGAAGTAGCAAGTGTCTAATGCCAGGATCTCACAATGCTGCTAATCTAATCACTCACAGGAAACAATTACATAGGCAGTCAATTACACCTAGAGATTCAATGCATATGTGGCCAATGTAGGATGAATGTACAAATTCCAGGAGTTGTCTCACTTGCTATTTTGTTGACCCCGTGGCCACTATGTAACCCCACCATAGCTTATCAAAATTAAAAACACGAAATTTACTTTGTTGGCTGTTGGAGCTTATCTATAATTGTAAAGTAAAAGCTCAAAATGGAGTCTACGGGGCGCTAGAGTTTACCAACATCTAGCGTATGAGGTAAAATGGTATATTTTACCTCGAAATCCAATTTCCATCAGTAATATTAGTTTAAAAATTAGTAGTACCATTTCCAAGAATCTAAAGATCATTAGAAAGAGTAGTGTATTAAAAGTTTTCTCCCAAACCTCTTTTATTTCCATATTTCAGATTGAAATATTCCATAAATATGCAAAGAACATGATTTAACAATGATAAAATCTAATCATCATTACAAACCAATTCATATTGCACACACACCCGAGTAAAGTTCCTATCTATAACACCTCAAAATCTAGTAGACTAAGCTAAGGGCTAAGTGCTAGGCATGAACTAGAGAATTGGGCCTTGGCACCCTACACGAGTTCCCACACGAGTCGTGAAGGGAACCACAACTCATGGTGGTGCCTATAATGCCTAGGCAGTAGATAAAGAAGACTACCTACCTCCCACGAGAGCCTAGACAGCTCGTGGTGGTAACCATGGATCGTGGGACCACTCGTGGAGGTGAGGCAGTAGCTTCAAAAGGCTGCACAAAATAGGGACCCTGCCCACGAGCCACTAGACAGCTCGTGAAGGCCACCACGGGCCGTGGGAGGGGCCATGGTTATGATTTAGATGTTTAGGGATTAAGGGGTGGAAATCTAGGCTACTGGTAAAGGGCCAAGGGAATCACAATGGTCCGTGAAACCCTACACAGACTATGAAGTCATCCGTGAAGGTTTTTCATTAGACTTAGAATGTGGGGTAAACTTCAAACTGTCATATCTTATAGCTCATAATGAATAAGGTGTACCATGACCTATAGAATTAAAGGTCTCTGAGTTCTCTTTCCAACGCATTTGCCCAATTCGGATCTAGAAGTAGAAGTTTATGCCCAAAATAGTAAAGGATTCAGTCATGCCATTTCGGCAGTTTCCAACAAGTAACTTATTGGGTCTTTTTCCAGTTGTTTTAACTCAAGGATATCTCTTTTTTTCCAACCCTAGGACCCCTATATAAGTCATTTTAAACCCAAAACTCACCCAATGAAAACATTTATTCAAAGACACAAAATCAAAACCCAAAAACCCTCTTCTCTCAATATTTCTCTCTCTAAACTCAAGGAAGAAGAACAAACCATTGGAGCTAGGGTTTGTAGATTTTCAATGTTCTTCCCCAAATTTCTTGGAGATTCTTAATTAAGGTATGGACTCTTTTCATCTTTGGGAAGCTATCACCCAAAGTGCCCCTTCAACTTTGTTTTCAAAAACCCAAATTCCCCTAATCTATGGTTTTCAATCTATGGTCATGGGTCTTCTTCCAAAATGAATACAATAGATTAATTATTGTTTATTATGATTGATTATGATGATTTATGATTGGATTAATGGAGTATAATGGACCCATTATTTCCCCTTCTTCATAAATAGTGAACTAAGGTGTGACTCGATTGATCATGGAAGCTTAGCAATTGATTATGTTTATGTTTATTATGTTGATAAATCATGATATCTTTCTATCTAATATGTTAATTCTAAAATTTAGGGTTGATCTTGATTCTTAGCCTTTAAAGGCAATTTGTTAGGGTTGTATATGTTGATGAAGATTTTATATTAATTATTGATCCACTTGAAAGGCGGAGGTGTTTAATTATGATGTAGTTACTTGATGTTAGTATGATTCTACATATATTCTTGATTAACCTAAGATTCTAGGGTTATGTCATGAAAGAGGCAAATTGAGGGTTTACATGTGAACCTCTACGATTGATGAACTTCTTGTCGAATTGCCTTAGATTAGCTCACCTAGACATGAATCACTTATGATCAAAGCTTGTAGATATGAACTAACTTGATTAGCTCTTAGATGATGAATCATGGTTGAAATAGTATTGAGTTTTAGTTTACTTGATGTTATATGTCTATAATTGATCAAGAATGTAGCATGTGGTTAGTTTACCTTGAGAGTTAGGTTTACATGATGACCATGTGTGGTATTGCTTGAGAATAATGCTTGAAGTATGAAGACGGCTTCTATGTCTTTAAGAGTAAAACCTAAAATAAATGAACTATGAATGTAGAGGCTTTAAGAGTGAAGCTATCATGCATGTTAAATTGTATATGGTACCATTGTGGAAGGACTTTACCCACATGACTTACAATATGAGTATATGAGCTTATACATGCAATGAATGAACTATTTTAAGTATGATTGGATACATGTCTATTATGATGAATGTTAGATGTGTTAATTTACATGGTCTATGACCCTTGAATGCAATAGATGTGAACTATGCACGATTTGTGATACTATGTACATGCTTATGAACAATTTGAGAGGAAAGTGTCTATGTTGATAATGTTGTTGTTATGTCATTGCAAGGACAATCACACACACAATGCATAAACATGATTATGATGTACCTATGGTGTCAATTGAAAGTCTAGTTCAAATATGCACCTTTACAAATTATTATGCATGAAATATACATGACCATGATGATCTTATGGTGTTGATTGAAAGTCCATTCTTATGAAAACACTATGAACAATAATGTGCTAGGTTTACTCACATTTTAAAGATGATTCTAAGGTTGAAAGTTAGTTCTCACCTAAATGAGTCTATGAGCTATTTTATGAATTTGTATTGAATGAAGGGTAGAGCACTCCTTCACACATGTAAATACAATTCAAGACTAATTATGTATAAATTGGGAGATAATGCTTAATACCGAGTGGATAGGGACAATAAGGTAAAGGCCCTTCCGCCAATGCAATAGGTTGGGTCATCTTAACTGAACTCATGAGATGGAAGCCCTTCCGCCAATGCAATTGGATGGGTTTCTAGAAGCAATCTCCCTATCCCATTACTATGTGCCAACATAGGACTTAGCTAGTGGATCCACATTATAGCTATACATTTAGTTCTACCTTAGGCAAGTAGAATACCTTCTTTCGGTGTGGGGTTACACGACACCGGATTCCATGTAGCTCACATGGTACATGTCGGTTATGTCTAGTCTTCCCTATATAATAAAGATAATGAATGAGACATAAACTGTTCTATGACTTCTTAATGAATTTTACTTAGTAGGAGTGGGGGTATAGTACTTCACTTTTACAGTGCACAAGTAGACTTAGTAAGATGCCATGGGATTGTTCCTTTGTGTTATGATGAAATTTGAATGCATGCATGTGTGTTGAATAGATAGTGGTTACGAATGACTTTCCTTATAATTCAAAAAATGTACATGACTATTTCCTTATTTAGGACTATTGCTTATAATGAGGTCTAAGAATGAAGTGCATAACTAAGGTAGCCTCAGGGGAGTACTTAGTAGGGTTCGTATTATGGGATGCCAACCATACAATGCACAAGTATTTATTAGGAGTTGCTTATGTGATGATTACTTTATAATGAGATGATCTTGGTATTTTACTATGTGTTATGTTATCATTGGGGATTAAGTATTGTGAAGATTGGGATATGTCTTATGCTTATCTTGGAGACTATGCTTGTAATTATAATGATATCTCTAATGCTATGATGAAATATATGTGAGTTGCTTTATGAGTTGCATTCTCCAACTATTTCAAAGATGCTGTTCAAAAATGTCATGAAGCATGGTTTCAAACAACAAGTGCTTTTTATGCATGTTTTAAGAATTTTCTTGCATAGCTTCCATACTTAGTACATTTTGTGCTAACCCATATTTCTACATTTTTTATAAGTGTAGGCTTTGGAGATATTGGATTCGATCCTTGTGGCTAGGACTCTAGTAGATCAAGAAGAAGAAGATTGGTGAGTCCTCATAGTATTTGAGGACTTCACCACATGTCCTTAATATCTTTCCTTTATGTTTATAGATTTATGTAAGGGCCGTTTTCCTAACATTGTATTAAAAGAGTTTGATTCTAATGTTATAGATAGTTTGATACATAGTGTCATAGACTCTCTCATTTTATAAAGACTTCGATTCTAAAGAAAAGTTTTAAATTTTCCACAGTTTTCCTACGTTCTTATGTCATGATATGCTAAGGTCTTGTATGAGACCCCTTCGGGGTCAAGTACGTCGTGTCACGTCTAGGGGTAGTCTCGAGTCGTGACAAACTTGGTATCAGAGCATAAGTTTTTGGTAATGGTTTTAGGATGTCTCAAACCACGGCTAGTAGAGTCTTGTTCATCGATGTGAGTCGCGACAGATCTATGAGTGAGAGGCTATAGGATGTTAGGAAACTTCACTTCTTCATTCTCTAGTCGTGCCATAGATTTTAGCTCTATAAGGTCTTTCTCTCTAACCAGTGGTCTTTAAGATGTGACTACTCGGAGGGCTCTTGTTACAAGGAGAAGGGAGAAGATGTTTGTTGAAATGCCAATTATGGCTATCTGACTAGATAGGGCTTGATATGCTAGATTTAGATGTCATCCTTATGATGGATTGGTAATATTATTTTTATGCTCCTATGTGATGTTAGAACCCGTATAGTCAAGTTGTTAGTTCCCAAATGAGCTTATCCGAGAGTGTAAGGGGGAAAGATCTATGCCATAATTTTGGATGATGTTTTATCTTAAAGTTGACTTTGAGGGTTACATGTACCACCAAGTTAAGATGAAGAAGAAGAACTGTAAGTGTTGACCAACTTCAAAGAGTTAGTTATCTTTTAAGATTGATCTTAAGTATGGTCATTTTGAGTAGGGTGTTTAGATAATTCCTAGGTTTGATTGGTTGGTAGATCCCACCAAAGGTGATGATATGGATTTCTTGATAGGTTTTGCCCTCGGGAAAATGAGAGATTGCCCGATACTTAAGGCTAGAGAAAGGGAGGATAAGAAGGTTCCTCCAAATGGTTCTGGTATCTGTTATGCTTTATTAGATTCCAGTATTACTTGTCTTTGTGACTTGATAGGCTAGACCTTGATGTTGTTCTAGTGTGAATGGGCTTCATAGTTGTTTTAAGATATTGATGGTAGAACCCTACTTGACCATTTTGAGTTTAGGTAGGTTGTGAAGTTTGGTGAAAGAGGGTGTTTGAGTAATGCCTATATGTGTTGAGTGTATGAACTCCCCTAAAAAGGATAGAAGTGTAATTCACCATGGTCTAGAATCACCTTGTGTGATGGAGGTGAAAACTTAGTGATGACTTTCCCCGACCTTAGAGTTGAAAGATATGGTGCGTAGAAAAAGTCTGTATAAGTTTACTCCCATGAGGAAGATGATGTTCTTGAGGGTAAAGTCATTGAGTATCTTTGATGTCCATGATTTAGATTGGCTTGGAATACTCACCTTGAGAAGTGCTTTGAGTTTGGGTAGTTTAGTCTGAGTTTTGCAAGCTCATATGAAATCTTAAGTGAAGTTAGTAAGGTTGGGATGCATTGCTGATAGACTTCTATTGATTTTGAACCCAACTTGGCCATTAAGAGTTTGTGATGGGTTGGAAGATTTGATGAATAGTGGTATATAAGTAGTTCTTAGAGAATGTAGAGGGATGTAATTTAGTAAGGGTTTTAGTTAAAGGTGCTTATTTGGGAGGCCAAGGGCCAAAGAGATGTCCCAATATCCTTATGGGCCGTTTTACTCCTCCTCTAGCTCAAGATGATAAGTCCTCCTTGACTCATTTCATGATTATGGAATCTTGGATGTTATATGTATCCAAAAGTTTCCTTGTCCCATAGAGCTACTCTTGTTAACCTTGGTAGGGTTTGGATGCATGATCATTAGACCTCTATTGTTTTTAGAACCCGGTAAGGTATTAATGAGTCTTGGTAAAGCTTTAGTTTTGTTTGAAAGGAGTGGTATTTGAGGTCTTAGTAAGGGGCTTACTCCCAAGGGGGAGATCATGTGCTTAGATAGCAAACTTGATTGGGAGTCCCGATATCCTCATCCATTTCTTCTATTCCTATTCTAGCTTGACACCAAGAGTTCCTTTTTGGACTTGTTCCATGTCTAGGAGTCATGAGTAATTTAGAGATTTCCATGATCTCCTTATGATATGCATGTTTTTGAAAGATTCTTATTTCATATAAAGTGAGTTTTTCATGATTTACATGTTCCTCATGTTGTTGTACATTTTGATGGTGATGGCATAATTGTCTTCATGAAATGAGATGATGAACATGCTTAGTTTTGTTTTGATGAACAACATGTTAGCTCCATATTGTGGTGTTAAACTTGTTTTGAGTTGGAGAAGATAGTTCCTCCCATGTTTATGTGAATTGATGAGTTTTGTGCATATTCATGAAAACTTGTGTTTTTGAAAGAAGATCAGTTTATATGAATTGCTTTCCTCATATTGTAGTGCATTGAGTATGAGTTACCTATCGTACTATTTGAGAAGAATACATGAGCATGCTTTAGTTTGGAGTTGAGAGGTTCCTCGTTGAATAAATGCTATTAGAAAATGAAAATTTGCATATGAGCTCCATGAGAGTATGTTGAGCATGTTATGACTAGGAGATGGTAGTTCCTCCTTGAACATAAATAATTATGAGAATTTCATGCATATGGGATTGATAGATGTAGCTCCTACTTCCTTGTGTTTGCATTGCCTATGTTAAATTGGGGTGGAAGTTTCCTCCTTTGAATGATGCTCATTATGAGTAGCGTATCTTTGAGTTGTGCATTATTTTGATGTTTCGTGCATGATGGGCTACTAGTCTTGAGTCTTAATTTCCGTAAGGTGTCTAGAATGCCATTCGAGGACGAATGTTCCCAAGGGGAAGATAATGTAACACCTAGAAATCTAGTAGACTAAGTTAAGGGCTAAGTGCTAGGCATGAACTAGAGAACTGGGCCTTGGCACCCTCCACGAGTGCCCACACGAGTCGTGAATGGAACCACGACTTGTGGTGGTGCCCATGATGCCTAGGCAATAGCTAAAGAAAACTACCTACCTCCCAAAAGAGCCTAAACGGCTCGTGGTGGTCACCACGGATCGTGGGACCACTCGTGGAGGTTAGGCAGTAGCTTCTCAAGGCTGCCGAAAATAGGGTCCCTCCCCACGAGACACTAGACGGCTCGTGAAGGCCACCACGGACCGTGCGAGGGGTCATGGTTATGAGTTAGATGTTTAGGGGTTGAGGGGTAGCAATCTAGGCTATTGGTCAAGGGCCAAGGGCATCACAACTGTCCGTGAAGCTCCACACGGACCGTGAAGTCGTCTGTGAAGGGTTTTCATCAGACTTAGAGTGTGGGGTAAACTTCATATTGACATATCTCATAGCTCAAAATGAATAAGGTGTGCCATGAACTATATAATTAAAGTTCCCTGAGTCCTCTTTCCAATGCCACCGAGTTTTTCCAATTTGGATCACGAAGTAAAAAGTTATGCCTGAAATTGTGAAGCACTGTCAAATTGAAAATTCTTCACGACCCGTTTGATGGGCCGTGGTGATGATGACGGTCCGTGAATGCTTCAGTCATGCCATTTTTGCAGTTTCCAGCAAGTAACTTATTGGCCCTTTTCCCAATTGTTTTAACTCAAGGATATCTCATTTTTCCCAAGCCTAGGACCCCTATATAAGTCATTTTAAACCCAAAACTCACCCAATTAAATCATTTATTCAAAGAACAAAAATCAAACCCAAAACCCTCTTCTCTCAATATTTCTCTCTCTAAACTCAAGGAAGAAGAAGAAGCCATTGGAGCTAAGGTTTGTAGATTTTCAACGTTCTTCCCCAAATTTCTTGGAGATTCTTAATTGAGGTATGGATGATTTTCATCTTTGGGAAGCTATCACCCAAAGAGCCCCTTCAACTATGTTTTCAAAAACCCAAATTCCCCAAATCTATGGTTTTCAATATATGGTCATGGGTCTTCTTCCAAAACGAATACAATTGTTTAATTATGGTTTATTTTTATTGATTATGATGATGTGTGAATGGAATAATGGAGTATTGATGGATTTTGATGAAAATCTCCCATGGACCCATGATTTCCCCTTATTCCTAAATTGTGAGCTAAGGTGTGACTCAATTGATCTTGGAAGCTTAACAATTGATTATGTTTATATTTATTATGTTGTTGAATCATGATATCTTTCTATCTAATATGGTAATTCTAGAAGTTAGGGTTGATCTTGGTTCTTAGCTTCTAAAGGCAATTTGGTAGGGTTGTATATGTTTATAAAGATTGTATATGCACTTGTTCATCCACTTGAATGGTGGAGGTGTTTAATTATGATGTAGTTACTTGATGTTAGTATGAATCTACATGTATTCTTGATTAACCTAAGATTCTAGGGTTATGTCATGAAAGAGGCAAATTGATGGTTTAGATGTGAACCTCTAAGATTGATGAACTTCTTGACGAATTGCCTTAGATTAGCTCACCTATACATGAATCACTTATGATCAAAGCTTATAGACATGAACTAACTTGATTAGGTCTTAGATGATGAATCATGGTTGAAGTAGTATTGAGTTTTAGTTTACTTGATGCTATATGTCTATAATTGATCAAGAATGAAGCATGTTGTTAGTTTACCTTGAGAGTTAGGTTTACCTGATGACCATGTGAGGTATTTCTTGAGAGTAATGCTTGAAGTATGAAGACAACTTCTAGGGCTTGAAGAGTAAAGGCTAAAATGAATGAACTGTGAATGTAGAGGTTTTAAGAATGAAGCTATCATGCATGCTAAATTGGATAAGGTACCATTCTGGAAGGCCTTTCCCCACATGACCTACAATATGAGTATATGAGCTTATATATGCAATGAATGAACTATTTGAAGTATGACTGTATACATGTCTATTATGATGAGTCTTAGATGTGTTAATTTACATGGTCTATGACCCATGAATCCAATATATGTGAACTATGCATTATTGTGATATTATGTACATGCTTATGAACAATTTGAGAGGGAAGTGTTTATCATCATAATGTTGTAGTTGTGTCATTGCAAGGACAATCACACACACACCATGCATAAACATGATTATGATGTACCTATGGTGTCAATTGAAAGTCTAGTTCTCATATGCACATTTACACATTATTATGCATGAAATGTACATGACCGTAATGATCTTATGGTGTTGATTGAAAGAACATTCTCATAAAAACATTATGAACAATATTGTGAAAGGTTTACTCACATATTAAGATGATTCTAAGGTTGAAAGTTAGTTCTCACCTAAATGAGTCTATGAGCTATTTTATGAATTTGTATTGAATGAAGGGTAGAGTACTCCTTCACACATTTAAATACAATTCAAGACTAATTATGTATAAATTATTGGGAGCTAATGCTTAGTACCGAGTGGATATGGACAATGAGGTAAAGGCCCTTCCGCCAATGCAATAGGTTGGGTCAGCTAAAGTGAACTAATGAGATGGAAGCCCTTCGACCAATATAATAAGGTGGGTTTCTAGAAGCAATCTCCCTATCACATACCTATGTGCCAACATAGGACCTTAGCTAGTGGATCCACGTTATAGCTATACATTTAGTTCTACCTTAGGCAGGTATGACTTCTTCTTTCAGTGTGGGGTTACATGACAGCGGAATCCATGTCGCTCATATGGTGTATGTCGTTTATGGCTACTCTTCCCTATATAATATAGATAATGAATGAGACATAAACTATACTACGACTTATTAATGAGTTTTACTTAGTAGGATTGGGGGTATTGGACTTCACTTTTGACTTAGCAGGATGTCATGGGATGGTTTCTTTATGTTATGATGATATTTGAATGCATGCATGCGTGTTGAATAGATAGTGGTTATGAATGACTTTCCTTATAATTCAAGAAATGTACATGACTATTTCCTTATATAGGGCTATTGCTTATAATGAGGTCTAAGAATGAAGTCCATAACTAAGGTAGCTTCAAGGGATTACTTAGTAGGGTTGGTATTATGGAATGTCAACCATACATTGCACAGGTGTTTCTTAGGGGTTACTTATGTGATGATTACTTTATGATGAGATGATCTTGGTATTTGACTATGTGTTATATTATGATTGGGGATTATGTATTGTGATGATTGGGATATGTATTATGCTTATGTTGGAGACTATGCTTGTAATTATAATGATATCTCTTATGCTATGATAAAATGTATGTGAGTTGCTTTATGAGTTGCATTTTCCAACTATTTCAAAGATGATTTTCAAAAATCGCATGAAGCATGGTTTCAAACAAAATTTCCTTTTTATGCATGTTTTAAGGATTTTCTTGCATGGCTTCCATACTTAGTACATTTTGTGCTAACCCATATTACTACATTTTCTATAAGCGTAGGCTTTGGAGATATTGGATTCCATCCTTATAGCTAGGACTCTAGTAGATCAAGAAAAAGAAGATTGGTGAGTCCTCATAGTATTCGAGGACATGACCACGTGTCTGTAATATATTTCTTTTATGTTTATCGATTTATGTAAGTGTCCTGTCCCTAAGATTGTATTAAAAGAGTTTGATTCTAATGTTATAGATGGTTTGAGACATAGTGTCATAGACTCTCTCATTTTATAAAGACTTCGTTTGTAAAGAAAAGTTTTAAATTTTCCGCATTTTTCCTATGTTCTTATGTCAGGATATGCTAAGGGCTTGTATGAGACCCCTTCAAGGTCAAGTACGCCGTGTCACGACTAGGAGGTAGTCTCGAGTCGTGACACTATTAGAGCACAAGAATAATGACGAGGAACTTCTACTGGTCCAAGCTCACGACCTCAATCCCAACATTTCAATAATAATAATATCATAACTCAAGATATCAAAAAATAAAGCAAGCTAATCAAATTGAATAAAAACACACAACAACCTAAGTGTCACGCAACCTAAGAGTAATTTCTAAGGGTACTAGTCAAAAAAGACAAGGATCAACCTAAGCTAAGACTGTTTTTGACAAAAAAATACTCTATTGAACACAATAATATCCATGAATCGACAAAGTATCAAAATCCTAAGCGATGATTAAATTCAATCCTAATCATGCAACACTATTCAAATTACATTCAATCAAAAAACGCAAGTTTAAGAAAAATAAGCCGTAGACTACCACAAAGCTGAACAAAATTTGAACCTTTACTCAGGTGATTTTCCCTTACACAAAGCCTTAGATTAATGTCAAGTTATCAAGAATATAACAAGCTTGTAAATACATGACTAGTGAGACCTATATCACCAATGCAAGTTCGAATAGGAAATTGGGTTAAAAATTGACACTTGAATTAATGATAAAGAATTACGAAAGAAACACAGTAATTTTGTTCCCTTTGGAGTAAGGATCAAATGCCAAAAATATGGCTGGAAATGGATCTTGATTTTTATCTCAGATGCTCAATTTAGCTTATTTTAAAGGTTTAAAATCAAATGACTTAAGGCTAAAAAGGGGAAAAAATATTGAAATAAATCTAGAATCAAGTAGAGAAGATGGAAGGGAAAATAATTACATTTGAATTACTTAAAATGTACATGAAACGAGAAAAATCACCATGAAACAAGCTTTCCACAACTTGGGTTTGTTTTTTAAGAATTGAAGGAGAGCTAGGAATGTAATTCGTGCAATTTTCGCTTAAACCATCAGAAGTTTTCTAAGCCAAAAATGCGTATGCCAAAAAAGTCTCGCAAAAGAGATCCCCACCTAAGAGTTTCATATTGCTTATGTGGCCTCTTTGTCGAAAAAGCTACCTTCACTTAAGTAAAGAGCTGGTCACTTAAGTGACCCCAGACCCCACTAGTCTCTTCTCTTACGCGACCCCTTATTTGATAAAGCAGACTTTTCTTAAACAATCAACCAACGGATAAACCCAATGCATCATAAGGATTAAACTATAAAATTGTGTAAGTGATGGAAATCATAAAAAAAAAACTCAAAATTTATTTAGAGGTCAAATGATGCAAACCGAAAGTGTGAACCACTCCGAAAAGACAGTCTAGACTCAACAAAATCATAGAAATAGCCAACGGAGGTCATTTCATCTAAATGTTTACCAAAGTCAACACTTACAAAGAAACACAGACAAAACGCTAAAAGCTAAAAACTCATTTTGATACCCTCGAGAACCAAGCCAAAGGTTATTGTAGACCAAAATTGGCATTCCAAAGATAACCGCATGGACATAATTCTATTTTAAGTGTGTTTACCAAGAGAGTTGACAAAAGTCAAACTTTAGGAAAAGTCAGAAGCTAAAATGCCTAATTACCAACTCAATACATTATCATTTAAATGTGAACCAATCATCATAGTAGACAAATAAGACCTTTCTAGAGCTAATAGATTTGATCAAATTTTGATCTGACATCGAAATCTCTGGATGTTGACTAGCTACATCTCTTTCAAGCATTAGTCCTCTAAAACTCAAAAATTCATGCCAAACTCAATGAAGCATCTCGAGAAGCGTTCCACCAACTGAGCATCACACAAAATTTATATGGAAAATATGAAAAGGGGGAAAATAGTAAAAGCATGCAAAAACACAAAAATGACCTAGAGTACCAGTACCTCTTACACCTCCTCCATCTCCGGCACAAATAGTTCAGCAGGTACCTCCAGTGCCACCAGTACATACACCCCCTCCCCGCTCATTGAATAGACTAAAGGCTACGAGACTAAGGACAATCCTAGAGGAGAAGAGACTGTCCACAGACTGAGTAGTAGACATGTATCCGGAAGTGTGGAACACCCTCAAGTTCCAAAAGTTTGAGATCTTTACCAACCCCGGGTTCCGACATTCCTTCTTGGGTCTGAGAATTTTATGCTGAGTATAGGAAGTTAGTGCCAAAGAGGAAGAAGAAAGAAAGCTCGTTCGCATCGGTGGATCATGTAGGGGTGCAGGGAACAAGAGATAAATGCAGTAGCACTGACATTAATGAGGTACTTGGGTGCTCTACCAATGTCATCCATGTCTTGGTCAGTTAGATTCAAAAGAAGACTCTAGATGATTTGAAAGGGTGGTTGGCTCCTTTTATTTTCGACATCGCACTGCCATTGATAGAGTCAAAAGTTTGGATAAAGAAGAAGGATTGAATGTAGCTTCCCAGTTTTGGTTCAAATTTATTAGCAGCACCTTGATGCCTTCAGAAAATGAGCCTATACTCCAGCATCTGAAGGCTGCATTGTTGGGGTGTATAAATTACTGAGATAGACTAAATCTCGGATTGACTATCAATCAGGACATCGCCATGATGGCTAAGCAAAGTCAGACCTCACTCCATTTCCCGGTGTTGATCACAAAATAGTGTCGGCATGCCGGACTGCCATTAGAGGAGAAGACGAATGTGGAAATGACTCCCACTTCCTTTACTGACATCCAGAGGATCGAGGACAATTACACTAGAGATGAGGCCTAGAGTAGGAGATTTGCACCGTTTGACACTTCCTCGATGGTTTCTGTGTAGATGTGGTAAATGGACACAACCCCTCCCACTTAGGTCGGTGAGACTTCAGGTACCTCTGGCTCTCAACTTCTGTTCGTTCTAGTTCTGTTGTTCTTGCTACTACTCACTCAATTGTTGTTGTTGCTTCCCGGCCCCATTGACCCAGGTGATGTTGTTCAAGATAGGAGATCAGGCCCAATCTGCTTATATATGTGCCTCCCGGGTATAGGTTGTTATTCCTTCGATGATTAAGAGGGCCATTGATGCTGCCTTACCTCCTATCCAGGCTGATTTAAGAGAGCACCGAGAGCTTATCACTGTGCATGGATTAGTATTAGATACCCTTATGCTGAAAGTGGAGGCATGTGAGCAGGGTATGAGCCAATCAAAAGATGTGACGGCCTTGAGAGCCGATATTACTAGTATGACACGCGATGTGGAGGAGCTAAAATCCACAGATCAATCTATGTTCTTCAGCATAGTTGACCTTCCCAAGGTCCTGAGTATATAGTTGACAACAATTTTTAATATCCCTCCGGCTACTACGACCGGAGATGCATTATGGTTGATGAGGATGCCGAGTCGGATGCTCGTGAGACTGATGAGGATGATCTTGGTACACATGATGCAATAGTGTTAGATGACCTCAAGGACTTATAGGGTGCGATGGTTTAGAAAGTTGTGGAGGCCTCCCTTCGGGATACATCTATGATGGGTTCCAGTGGAGCAAAGGATGGAGTAGAGCGAGGCACTGATGCCTAGATTGAGGGAGTTATGGATATGCAGAGTTCACCTCAAGCCTAGCCTGACAGGGTATCTTGACTCTCTTTAGTTTAATTTTGAGACCTTCTTTTTATTTCTTTTACATTGAGGAGAGTTGTTAATTTTTTTTGGTGGGGAGGTAACTTCATACTTGCCTCTTTTGGGTTGTTTTGTGAATATTTTGATTTGTTATGGCTTGATATACCTATACTGTGTGATTGTGGCTTTGCGGTTTTTAATGTGAATGTTGGTGGATTTTTTATCCGATTATTTTTTAATGTAAATGTGAGTTGGTTATTTTATCCAATTTTGAAATTCCACCTCTTGATATTTGTGATTGTTGCTGTTTTCTTGCATAATTGGGTATCGACTGTGATCAATACCAATGACTTAAATAGTGCTCTTGATTGAACAATATGTTTCTGCAATTCAAATGAGGCAAATTTGAGTTGCATAAGTCATGTGTAAAATCGTAGCATCGCATGTGACTGGCTGGTTGTTTAAATGAATCAGGTGATGATCGTTGCACTTGAGCTAAAATTATAGAATCTTGTTTGATGATTGTGTTGAATGCCATGTGTGGTGAGATTTCCTTGAAATATAAGATTGATAATACCTAGAATTTGCCCTGTTAGTCCAATTGATTAACGTAAACCGAATGGTAGAGATGATCTTAGGCACAATTTGTGGAGAGTGAACAAAATTTCTAGTATACCTTTTTGTGACCACCTTGTGAGAGTGTGAACTTAACTTGGCACCATTTGAGCCTAACCCTTTCTTTGGAAGAAACACGAACAACTATGACCTCTTTGTCCCATCACCTATAACCTTCATGAATCATTGGTCCATTTGAATATCTAACACATGCCAAAAGCCTAAATTGGGGGTGTGGTGAAAAAGAAAGGAAGATAATAAGTTTGTGAAAAATCGGCCTTGATGGATTGTGTCGAAAAAGATGGAACCCCTACAAAAAAAAAAGGAGCAGAAAAGAAAAAGAAGAAAAAAAATTGAAAATCAAAGAGGATGCTGCAATAAAGTTTGTGCAACGGACAAAAGAAATGGGGTATCCAAGGAATCATTTTTAAAAGAAATAGGGTGGATTGTGAAAATAAAAAAGAGTGAAAGAAAAGGAGAAAAAGTGAAATGCAAACCATGGTTCATGAAGGTAGAAGTCATTATGCGAAAATGAGCATACCTTTACCCTCAGCCTCGTTACAATCCTTGAAAGACCTTTCTGATCTTGATTGAGCTTAATGTCATGTTGATTAGAAAACACAGGCAAGACTATGGGTAGAATCATGCATGTGTATTTCTTTGATAGTGTGAGAGTAGTTTTTCATTCCTTAATTGTGAAATTATTATGAGCTTTGTGTGAGCATGGATTCATTCTTGTTGTGAGGGCATTCAAATACTTTTGTTGAGCTTGAATTTGCATTTGAAGCAAGCATTGTGAGCTTCAGTTTTATTTGATGATGGCTAGTCACAGTTTGAAATTTCTAGTGCACAATTGAACATTGCATAGATAGTTTGAACCTCTTCTGTGCATTCATGTTTAGTCTTGAGTAGCAATTTTTGTAAACATCCCTGTTGAAATGATCCATCTTGTATTGTACTTGAGGACAAAAAAAAAATTTAAGTTGGGGGTGTTGATGTGTCGGGGATTTTGACTCATTTAGGGCTTAATCTCTAGATTTTTAGTTTCCTTATTGCCTATTTTATAATCTAAACTAATGTTTAAATGCTAATTTGCAGCAATTAAGGTAAAAGAGCAAGGCAAAGAAATTACCGAGCAAAAAGGAGCAAAAAAGCTGAAGAAAAGAAAGACAGATGATTGCCAAAGCTACTCGGCGAGTCGTTGAGTGGTTCCTTAGCTCGCCAAAAGTTCCCCAGCAAGCCAGCCCTTGGACAAACACAACTTGGTGAATAAAAGGGTAAATCGGCGAACTGTCGACTAGATTGGTGAAGGAAATTCTGAGTTCTTCAAGTCACAAAATGGAAGAGTGAAAAAGTAAAGTCAAGAAGGCGATGGAAAAGAGAATTCGGCGCATCGCCTAGCTAGTAGGCGATGCTTCACTTCTTTCATCGACTAGTCCCGAAACTGAAATCTTGGAAGAGTATAAATGCGAGTTTAAAAGAGAGTTCTAGAGTTCTGAAGTTTTGGACGATAATTTTGAGTTTTTTTGAGTTCCTACCTTGGGTTTTTCATCCCCAACACTGTTCTTTATGTTTTTAGTAGATTGATCATGTTTTATTGTATTGGAAGTTAATTGAAGCACTTGGAAGACTCGTAGATTGTTACCCAAGTTAATGGAAAACATAGTTGGTAACTATTTCTTGCCCTTTTCTATGTGTAGCTAAAACCCCCATTCTTGGGGGTGTGATTATGTGATGGAATGCTTAAATTAACTTATGGATGTTAGTATTTACTTATTTAATTGTTTATTTGAACTGGGTTCAATTAGCAGTTGAGCTTTAAATGATGAATTGTAGAATTTTGTTGCAAATGCAATTCTAGCATAGTATTCTAATCTTGATTGAGAAAGAGGTTTTAAAGTTAAAACTATTAATTGATGATTGAGTTATTGTGGACTTAGCTTCAAAAAGTGGGTCTAAACTCAATTCTACCAATCTAGCTTGAAAGAGTAGATTAATCGAGGTATTGGGTTGTTTGTATTTGTTATCCTTGTCGAGGTTCGAGAGAACCCGCTTGATTCATGATACTTGATTGAGAAATGGCTATTACACCTAAAGCCTAGCCTACCCAAAAGGATTCAACAACTTTTAGTAAATATTAATCATCCATATAGCGAAATTTGTGTTCAATTGATCACATCCCCAAGGATCCCTATCTACTTGATTACCCAGTGTGTTTGTAGTTGTTAATTGATCACTATAATTCCCCCAATTGACATTTATTGTAAAACACCTACCATTTACTTTAATTGTTTCAAAAATTTCTACTCTTTCAATAAATTGGAACACTCTTTTCACTATGTAATTGAATTTGTTACCGTATCACTCCTTGTGGGATCGACCCCGAATCTTCATTGGATTTATACTTGATTGCGACTACCTACACTTAGAATCGGATGAAGTGTAGTTGAACATTATCTGTAACTCTCGATCATTGAGTGTTTTAAGGACTATTTTGCGATTACTAGCATGCTCCTTCTCATTCCTTGAGTAGATGAGTATGTCTTTGATGAACATGACAACAAATATATGTAGATACAACCTATATGCTATATTCATGAGATCCATGAACGTTGCAGGGTCATTAGACAAACCAAAGGACATAACAAGGAACTCATAATGACGATAATGTGTCCGGAAGGTTGTTCTTGGGATGCCACTTTTTCTCACTTTCAATTAATGATAGAGAGATTGTAGGTCTATCTTAGAAAACAAGTGGCACCGTGAAGTTTGTTGAATAGGGCATCGATTCTAGGCAGATGATACTTATTCTTTATGTTGACCATGTTTAATTTGCGATAATTAATGCACATCCTAACGGAACCATCTTTCTTTTGCACTAATAAAATTGGAGCACCCAAGACTTGGTCAGATGAAACCCTTATGAAGGAGATCTTTCAATTACTCTCTTAACTCTATTGACTCAACTGGAGCCATTCATTATTGCAAAATAGAGATGAGTTTATTATTATGAAGAACGTCAATTTCAATGTCAATCTCTTTTTTTGTAGTGACTTTAGGAAGATCATCGTGAAAGACTTCTAGAAACTCCCTTACACCTATAATAGACTAAGGAGGTGGTGTATCAACACTAGAGTCATTAATTCTGAGTAAGTGATAGATGCATCCCTCGGAGAATAAATTTTTTTCCTTAATGTATGGATGAAATAACCCTTAGGAACTACTGTGTTACCTTTCAACTCTAAGACTGGTTCATTAAGAAACTATAACTTGACTATTTGAGTTCTACAATCGACTGGGGCATAACAAACATAAATCCAGTCCATAACTAGAAAGATATCAAAGTACACCATGTTTAATTTAACTAAGTCAACCATGGTGTTTTATGATCGATGGACATGGTACAAATTTCGCAGACTCTATCAACTAGAATAGAATTACCAACAGGTGTAGAGACACATAAATATATACTGACACCTGCATCAAGTAACACATAAACATCAAGAGAGGAGACTTTAACCAAAACATTGGCAACATCTATGGACTTCTCCTAATTCTTCTGACTAGACATATCATAATAACAATTTGTACCACTGCCTGTTTATGATATATTAATCGTTTGGCCAATTCTATCTAGTGGAGCTGCTAAAGAAGATTGGGCCATATTTCCCCGATTACCTTGACTTCCCTTCGGGAAGTCCTTCTAAATGTGACCTATCTGCATATACCCAAAACACCCGTTTTTTTCAGTATGACAATCTTGTAGATGGGTCCTACCACACTTAGCACAATGTGGGTTTCGAGTAAACCCGTGTGCTACCCTACCCAGCAATTGAGAATCCTGAGCTCTTAAATTATAAGTATTCTTTCTCTTGGAATTATTCTTATTTCATGGTACATATGTACTAGCTAATAATGAAGAAGGTTTTGATGACCTCTACTAATGAGATGATCGATTCCCACTTCATTTCCTCTGGTGGCCAGACTCATAAGTTTATTTCTAGGCTCTCTTATATTGAAATTACTCCCAATCCCTTCACTTTTCTTCTTCAACCTACTACACATAATTCATTAGTTGGCCAATGTTTATATCCCCGATTAACATCACCACCTTACCTTCTTTTCTTGATAGAAGGAAGAGTCTTGACACAAATAAACTCATTTTACTAGTCATATCAACAATAAATTCTAGAGCATATTGAGACAATGGAGTGAACTTGAGATAATACTCGTGTATGCCCATAGTGTCTTGTTTGATATTGAGGAAGTCCCTCATCATAGCCTCCTTTATCTCTCAACAAAAAAGCGCCCCAAGAAAACATTCTTGAAAATAGTCAAACATGGAAATGGTGAATCTGCACCCCTAATTTGCTACCACAGATAAGACAAAACTCTCGCTACACCCTTAAGCTGATAAGTGGCAAGCTCAACCCTTTCTTTATAACCAACATTCACCACCCTAAATACCTTTTGATTCTCATCCACAATCTTTTTTGGATCCTCATGAGCTTTCACCAATAAACTCAAGTGGATAATCCTTATAGATTCAAGAATCCTTGAAGTGTCTAGAGCATCATGATGACGTGTTAGACTTGCTCTTTAATGGTCAACCTTGTATGTCACAACCTAAGCCAATATTTGTATAGTTTTATGAAACTCTGCATTTGTGACATAAGCCTTAGGTGGTTTCACAATAGTTGTGTTGGGATATCTTAGTTTACTCGTATTGGTGGTTCTTGAGAATTTTCATTCCTTCTAGTGGGACGTCCTCTGTTTTGAGTTAGCATTAGACAATTGACATTTCATCTTCGAGGTAAGATAAACAAAATATGTATAAGGTTAAATTAGAAGGGACTTTTATATATTTGAACTCCATAGCACAAATAAGAATAGGAAATAATGGTCGAATGACATCTTTACTTACAATGTTTGGTATGTAATAAGGCTAAATGAAATATATACTGAACTAAAGGATTGAAAGTAACCTAACAGAAGTACAATATGGATCATGATGAAAATAATTCAAACTCTTGCAATAAGGGTACAATAATTGTAAATATTGAAATGAATGTACATATAAATACTTTACTTAACTTTAATCGGGAGTTTCTCTAACCGAAAATAATCACTATGAATCTCATATTGATATAACATCTTAGCAAAGTTTCTAGAGCCACCTTATACCTTTCTAGAGTATAGGACGTAACTTTAACTGATGGATAAATATAATAGGCCTTCTCAAAGGAATAAAGGAGTCACCAGAATGTTGGTTTGTAACACTCCGGAAATGTGTAGACTTAACTAGAGCTAAAAATGAATGAGGCAAGAGTCTATGAAGAGGGCAAGGGCCTAATCTACCTAGTAAAAATTGAGGAAAAACAATTTTTTAAATGGACCACTTGGCGATGGGGTAGCACCATTGCCCAAGCCATTAGGCGACCAGCCGAAAGAGACCTACCTCGCGTAGTGGGCATGCTACCTTGACTTATCTACTGTAATTTTGGGCGAGCTAAGTTGGGGCTCGCCAACCTACTTGGCGCATCGCCCAAAGACCCTCCTCCTCGCCCAAGGGAAATGCTCCATAATGGAGCATTCTGTAATTTTTAGCGAGCCAAGGGCCCATTATACATGTCGCCTAGTGCCCTTGGAGAGCCAAGGGGTCCATTTGGCTAGCCAAGACGAGAAGGGTCGGAAAAAATTAAGTTGAAACTTAAAGGGTCTCTAGTTTCTTTCCAAGATTGAACCCACCTTATTTAATTATTTTCCTAGTAAGTATATAAGCTTTTTAGACTCAAATTTCCCCCAATTAAGTCATTTTTATAGAATCAAAAAGAAAACCCAAGAACTTCATCTTCCTCACAATATTTCTCTCTCCAAAACTCAAGAAGAAGAAAGGAGACATTGGAGCTAGGGTTTGTGGATTTCAAAGGTTCTTCCTCAAATTTCATGGAGATTCTTAATAAAGGTATGATGGATTTTCATCTATGGGTAGTCTCCACCCATTGAGTCCCCTCAAAAGTTGGTTTTCAAGTTTCCAATTTCCCCCAAACCTAGGGTTTTCAATCTCTGTCGTGGGTCTTCTTCCAAAACGTTTTCAATTATTTATTTATGGTTCATTATGGTTGTTTATGATGAAGTATGGTTGGATTGATGGAGTATTGTTGGATTATGATAAAATCTCCCCATGGACCCATGATTCCCCCATATTGATAAACTATGAATTGATTATGTGGGTTGGCTTAGATGAGAAGTATGTCAATTGATTATGTTTATGTTGAATAAGTTATTGAATTATGAAATTCCCTTATATTATGTAGTAATTGTATATGTTTGGGTTGATGGTGATTCAGGGCCCTTGAAGGGTAAAACTGTGAGGGCTTGCATGTCATTATGGGAATTGTGTGTGAACTTATGATTCACTTAGAAAGTGAAGATCCTATGATGATTTTGTAGTTGTGGTATTGTTGTAAGATTATTCTTTCCTACCCTTACACATGACTATGTATGATATATCTATAACTATGATAGTATTGTTGTGTTGAATGAAAGACTATTCTCATGAACACACTATGATTATGATGTGAAAGGTTTAGTCACATGTTGATGATTCTTAGGTTTAAAGGACATTCTCACCTAATGAATCTACGAGCAATTATGATGCTATGTTGGTTTGAGTGCCTAGTGCATTCTATCATGAACATGAATTTAAGTAAAGACTTAATATGACTTTAAAGGGAATTATGCTTAGCACCGAGTGGATATGAGTATGAGATGGGTTTCTTCATGCTACAAGTCTGGGTTGCCAATATAGATATCTTATGAGATGGAAACCTCCACGTTAGTAGTCTGCGTTTCTAGTAGATATCTCCCTATCCCATAACTATGTGCCCACATAGGTCTTTAGCTAGTGGATCCACCTAAAATCTATTATGTTAGTTCAACCTTAGGCAAGTAGGACACCTCTTTTCGGTGTGGGGGTAAGACACCGGATTCCATGTAGCTCAACATGGTCTATGTCGGTTAAGGCTATATTTCCCTATATGATAAGAATATGGATCTGACAAGAACATGAACTATAACTATGACTTCTTAAGAGGTACTACTTAGTATAAGTGGGTGTATGAGACTCCATTTGTGCATTGCACAAGTAGTCTTCAAGAGTGGTTGTGGTAAGGTTCTCTTATGCTATGATGACTTATGAATTATGCTTGTTTGATATGTATTTTTGTTAAGGACGACTTTACTTGCTACTAGTTATGAATATGAATATAATATTGTCTATGAATGTTGGCTAATGATGAGGTCAAGATAAGATATGTTTGATGTTGGTGATTTAAAAGTGGTACTTGGCATTTGGTAGGGTTATGGGATCTTACCTTTCCATTGCACTAGTATAGCTTTGGGTTGCTTATTATATGATTTGACTTATGTTTCTTCACAAATGTGCATGATGGCTATTAAAGTTGATAAATGCATAGTTTAAACTAAATGTCCATTTTATGCATGTTTTTAGGATTTTCAATGCATGGCTTCCATATTTTCTACCTTTTCTACAGAGTGTAGGTCCGGGTTGTTGAGGTTGCTTCTCTTCGATTGAAGGCTTGGATCTATTCTCTCCTTGCCTTGGTGAGTCCTCAATGATGCGAGGACAGGAGCTATTCTTTCTAGTTTCCTTTCATATGTTCTACTTAGAAACTGTATTGTAAATGGCTATGTCCTTATTTGAGATTCTATTGTAGTAGATGGTTCATTGAGATAATGTTAGACTCTTATTTTTGGATATTAAAGAAAGGACTTCGATTGTAAAAAATTTTAATTCTGCATCATTTCTATTACCTATGTTTATGATTATGCTAAGGGCTTGTATGAGACCCCTTCAGGGTCAATTATGCCATGTTATGTCTAGGGGGTACCCCTGGGTCGTGACAAACTTGGTAATCAGAGGTTTAGAATGATTCTAGGATGCTATCTCATGAACCACATCTAGAAGAGTCTTGTTAATAAGTGTGAAGCGCGCCACATTTATGAATGGGAGGCTTAAGATTCTTAGGAAATCTCACTTCTTTCATTACACTTTAGTCGTGCCTTAGAGTTTTAACTCTGTGAATTCCTTTTCCTAACATTTTTCTTGTGTCTATAGGATATGAATACAAGAAGGCGACCGCAAGAAGGATGGAAGAGGAGTATGTGAATGAGGGAGTTCCTCCCCAAGGTCCTTAAGATGGTTAAGTTCCTTAAGTTCCTATTGATATGGGGGCTATGACAAATGTGGAAATAAGGTCGGCTCTCCATGTATTAACCCAAGCCGTGATGGCCCAACTCAATAGAGATGCTAGGCCTCATGTGAACCCCAATGAAAATACAATTGCTTCAAGGATAAGGGATTTCACAAGAATGAACCCTCCTATGTTCTTTGGTTCCAAAGTGGAGGAAGACCCACAAGGGTTTCTAGATGAGATCTTTAAAGTGATTGATGCTATGGGGTGTCTCCACAAGAGAAGGTGGAACTAGCCGCCTACCAATTGAAGGATATGTCTGAAGTATGGTATGAGCAATGGAAGGGTGAAAGACCCGTTGGAGCGGCTTCAATAGATTGGGATTTGTTCAAGTCGGTCTTCCTTGATAGGTTCTTTACCCTAAAGATGAGGGAACAAAAGATGAAAAAGTTCATAAATCTTAGACAAGGGGGTTTGAGTATGAAAGAGTATGGCTTTAAATTCACCCAATTATCTAAGTATGCTCCAGCCTTAGTAGCGGACTCTAGGGCCAAGATGAACAAATTTGTTATGGGGATATCCGACTTGGTAGTCAATGAATGTAGTTCGGCAATGCTCATTACTAGTATGAATATTTCACTACTTATGGTTCATGCCGAACAAATTTAGGAACAAAAGCTTAAGCAAGTGAATAGGGAAGGGAAGAAGGCAAGGACCGATTATGGGAATTCTTCCAAAGGTAAATTTGAGAGTCAAGGTAGACCAAGGTTCCAGAAGAGGTTTTCCAACCAAGGATCCTCTAGCACTCCAAGGGTCACCAAAGATAGGGTTTCTAACCCTAAGCCACAAGGAGGTAATAGTGGTGGTTCTTATGTTGATAAAGCAAATTGTGCAAAGTGTGATAAAAAGCATGATGGCAAGTGCCTAGTTGGCACGGATGGTTGCTATAGTTGTGGTAAGAGTAGCCATATGAAGAGAGATTGTCCCATGCAAAGGGCTTAAGAAAGAGAGGGCAAGAAAGTCCCTCCAAGTGGTTCAAATTCCAATGCTCCTAAGAAGAACAACTTTTATACCCTTCAATCCTGAGGTGACCAAAAGAGCTCCCCGAATGTTGTGACCTGTATGTTACAAGTCTTTTCCAGTGATGTATATGCACTGTTAGACCCCGGTGCCACTTTGTCATTTGTTACACTTTTTGTGGCAACGAAATTTGAAATAATCCCAGATTTATTAGAAGAACCTTTTTCGGTTTCTACCCCGGTTGGTGACTCTGTAGTGGCAAAAAGAGTATATAGGAGTTGTCCTATTTCTTTGTCTCATAAAGCTACCTTGGTTGATTTAGTGTAGTTAGACATGTTAGATTTTGTTGTAATTTTGGGTATGGATTAGTTGCATGTATGTTATGCCTCTATTGATTGTAGAACTCGGATGGTCAAGTTTCAATTTCCAAATGAGTCTACTTTAGAGTGGAAGGGGGGAAATTCTATCCCTAGAGGTCAATTTGTTTCTTGCCTCAAAGATAGGAAAATGATCTCCAAGGGGTGTATTTACCATATTTTTAAGGTGATGGATGTTGAGTACGAAACCCCTTCCTTAGAGTGGGTCCTTGTGGTGAGTGAATTTCTATAAGTCTTTCCCGATGATTTACCCGGCATTCCTCCCGAAAGGGAAATAGACTTTGGCATTGATCTCATGCTGGATAGACAATCTATATCCATTCCTCTATATAGAATGGCTCCGGCTGAATTGAAAGAGTTAAAGGATCAACTCAAGGATTTGTTAGACAGAGACTTTATTCAACCAAACATCTCTCCATGGGGTGCTACGGTATTGTTCGTAAAGACTAAGGATGGGTCCCTTAGGATGTGTATTGACTACCGCCAATTGAACAAGGTGACTATAAAGAATAAGTATCCTCTTCCTAGAATTGACGATTTGTTTGATCAACTCCAAGGGGTGAGTTACTTTTCGAAAATTGATCTTCGTTCGGGTTACCATCAACTAAGGGTAAGAGGGGTAGACATTCCCAAGACGGCCTTTAGGACCCAGTACGGTCACTTTGAATTTGTGTTTATGTTGTTTAGGTTGACCAATCCCCCGGCGACATTCATGGACCTAATGAATAGAGTGTTTAGACACTACCATGATAAATTTGCGATAGTATTTATTGATGATATTTTGATCTATTCAAGGAGTGAAAATGAACATATGCATCATTTGATGATTGTATTGCAAGTCCTTAAAGACCACCGATTATATGCTAAGTTTAGTAAATGTGAGTTTTGGCTAAGGTCGGTTGCCTTCCTTGGTCATATTGTGTCGAGCATGGGTTTTGAGGCAGATCCAAAGAAGACGGATGCGGTCAATGGTTGGCCTAGAACTCTAACTCCTACCGATATTATAAGCTTTTTGGGTTTCGCCGATTACTATAGGAGGTTTGTTTAGGGTTTTTCCTCCATTGCTTCTCCATTGACGACTTTGACTCAAAAGAAAGCTAAGTTTGTGTGGTCGGAGGCTTGTGAGAAAAGCTTCCAAGAGTTGAAAGATAGACTTACGTCCGCTTCGGTGTTGACCTTACCGAAGGGTACCGATGGGTTTGTCGTGTATTGTGACGTTTCTCGAGAGGGTTTGGGATGTGTCCTTATGCAACATGGTAAAGTGATTGCCTATGCTTCAAGGCAACTCAAGATCCATGAAAAGAATTATTCGACCCATGATTTAGAATTAGCGGCGGTAGTGTTTGCTTTGAATATATAAAGACATTACCTATATAGGGTCCACGTGGACATTTTCACCGATCATAAGAGTCTTCAATATGTGTTTAGCCAAAAAGACTTGAATCTCCGACAAAGAAGGTGGTTAGAGTGTTTAAAGGACTATGGCATGAGTGTCCTCTACCACCCCGGCAAAGCCAATATAGTTGTGGATGCCCTAAGTCGATTGTCCATGGGTAGTGTGGCTCATGTAGAGGATGAGAAGAAGGAGTTACTTCGTGATCTACATAGGTTGGCCCGGTTAGGTGTCCAACTAGTGGATTCCACCAAGGGTGGTGTCATGGTCTATCATGGCTCCGAATCCTCCTTTGTGATTGATGTGAAGTCTAAACAAGGCCTTGATCCCATATTGATGGAGTTGGAAGAATCGATACTCAACAAGTCCGTTGAGGCTTTCTCCCAAGGGGGAGATGGGGTGCTTAGGTACCAAGGTAGATTATGTGTTCCGGTTGTTGATGGCTTAACAGAGCAAATTTTAGAAGAGGCTCATGGTTTGCAGTATTCTATTCATCCGGGAGCCACCAAGATGTACCATGATTTACGGGAAGTCTATTGGTGGAACAATATGAAAAAGGATATAGCAGGTTTTGTAGCCAAATGTCTGAATTGCCAACAAGTCAAGGCCAAACATCAAAGACCTGGAGGTTTGTCCCAAGATATAGATATTCCTACTTAGAAATGGGAGGATGTGAATATGGACTTTATTGTGGGTTTGACTCGTACTAGGAGGCAACATGACTCTATTTGGGTCATCGTTGATAGGATGACGAAATGTGCCTACTTTATTCCCGTCAAGGTGTCATTTTCGGTGGAATACTATGCCGAATTGTATATCAAGGAGATAGTGAAGTTGCATGGGGTTCCCTCATCTATCAATTCATATCTGGGTAATCAATTTACTTCACTCTTTTGGAAAGCTTTCCAAAAAGGGCTTGGTACTAAGGCAAGCTTAGCCCGGCCTTTCACCCTCAAATGGATGGTCAAGCGGAACGAACCATTCAAACCTTAGAGGATATGTTGAGGGTGTGTGTCATAGATTTTCAAGGTAATTGGGATGACCATCTACCGTTGATAGAATTTGCCTACAACAATAGTTACCACTCAAGTATTGCCATGGCTCTGTTTGAAGCACTATATGGTAGGAGGTGTAGATCATCAGTTGGTTGGTTTGAATTAGGTGAAATTTTTCTAAGTGGTCCCGAATTAGTTTATGAGGCTATTAAAAAAGTTCGACTCATTAGAGAGAGGTTGAGGACGACCCAAATTCTGTAAAAGTCTTATGCCGATGTTAGAAGAAGGGATCTAGATTTTGAAATTGGTGATTGGGTCTACTTGAAAATCTCACCTATGAAGGGTGTAATGAGATTTGGTAAGAAGGGAAAACTTAGTCCACGGTATGTGGGCCCATATCAAATCTTGCAACGTATTGGGAAAGTTATATATGAATTAGACTTTCGAAATGAATTGGTTCCGGTTCACCCAGTGTTTCATGTCTCCATGCTTAAGAAGTGTATTGGTGATTCGGTATCCATCATTCATTTAGAGGGTTTGGGAGTTGGTGAGAGTATTTCTTATGAAGAGGTTCCGGTAGAGATTTTAGACTGGCAAGTTAAGAGGTTGAGAAACAAGGATGTAGCTTCCATAAAAGTTATATGGAGGAATCACTTAGTTGAGGGTACTACGTGGGAGGCCGAGGCCAATATAAAGTGCCGCTATCCTCATCTTTTTCCTTCTACCCATATCAAAGCTTGAGGTAGTAGTTCTCTTGAGTTTGGTGTTATACCAGTCATTTGTGTTATATGTGCCCTTCATGATTTTCCCTTATGATATTCATGTTCTTGTGAGAATTCATATTTAGCATAAATTGAGTTTTCATTATTTATATGTTCCTAAAGTTGATTTGCATTTTAATTATGATGAGTGCATATTTGAATTCATGAGATGGGTTGATGAACATGATTAGTTATGCTTATGATGAAATGGCATATTGTCTCCATAATGTTGTGTTAAGCTTGCTTTGAATTGGAGAAGGTAGTTCCTCCCATGTTTTTATGAAACGACGAATTTTGTGAATAATGGGTGGTAGATGTAGTTCCTACCTACTTGTTTCCGTAGGGTGTCTAGATTGCCATTCGGGGACGAATGTTCCCAAGGGAGGGGGGGGGGGGGATAATATAACACTCCGGAAATGTGTAGACTAAAAATGAATGGAGTAAGAGTCTATGAAGAGGGCAAGGGCCTAATCTACCTAGTAAAAATGGATGAAAATCAATTTTTGAAATGGGCCACTAGGCGATGGGGCACAACCATCTCCCAAGACATTAGGCGACCAGCCAAAAGGGCCCTCCCTCGCCTAGTGGGCACCCTCCCTTGACCTAGCTACTGTAATTTTGGGCGAGCTAGGTCGGGGTTCGCCAACCCACTTGGTGCATCGCCCAAAGACCCTCCTTCTCGCCCATGCGAAATGCTCCATGATGGAGCATTCTGTAATTTTTGGCGATCCAAGGATCCATTAGGCGTGTTCCCTAGTGCCCTTGGTGAGCCAAGGGGTCCATTAGGGAAGCCAAGACGTGAAGGGTGGGAAAAAATTAAGTTGAAACTTAAAGGGTCTCTAGTTTCTATCCAAGATTGAACCCACCTTTTTTTTATTATTTTCCTAGTAAGTATATAAGCTTTTTAGATTCAAATTTCCCCCAATTAAGTCATTCTTATAGAATCAAAAAGAAAACCCAAGAACTTCATCTTCCTCACAATATTTCTCTCTCCAAAACTCAAGAAGAAGAAAGGAGCTATTGGAGCTAGGGTTTGCGGATTTCAAAGGTTCTTCCTCAAATTTCTTGGAGATTCTTAATCAAGGTATGGTTGCTTTTCATCTAAAGGTAGTCCCCACCCATAGAGTCCCCTCAAAAGTTGGTTTTCAAGATTCCAAATTCCCCCAAACATAGGGTTTTCAATCTATGTCATGGGTCTTCTTCCAAAACGTTTTCAATTGTTTATTTATGATTGATTATGGTTAGTTATGATGAATTATGGTTGGATTGATGGAGTACTATTGGATTATGATAAAATCTCCTCATGGACCCATGATTCCCCCATATTGATAAACTATGAATTGATGATGTGTGTTTGTTGATATGAGAAATATGTCAATTCATTATGTTTATGTTGAATTAGTTATTGAATTATGAAATTCCCCTTATATTATGTAGTAATTGTATATTTTTGGGTTGATGGTGATTCATGGCCCTTGAAGGGAAAAAGTATGAGCGTTTGCATCTCTTTATGGGAATTGTGTGTGAGCTTATGATTCACTTAGAAAGTGAAGATCCTATGAAGATTGTGTGGGTGTGGTATTGTTGTAAGATCATTCTTCCCTACCCTTACACATGACAATGTATGATATGTCTATGACTATGATAGTATTGTTGTGTTGAATGAAAGACTATTCTCATGAACACACTATGAATATGAAGTGAAAGGTTTACTCACATGTTGATGATTCTAAGGTTGAAAGGACATTCTTAACTAATGAATCTATGAGATATTATGATGCTATGTTGGTTTGAGTTCCTAGTGCATTCTTTCATGAACATGAATTTAAGAAAAGACTTAATATGACTTTAAAGGGAATTATGTTTAGCACCAAGTGGATATGAGTATGATATGGGTTCTTTCACGCTAGTAGGTCGGGTTCCCAATATAAATATTTCATGTGTTGGAAACCTCCACGTTAGTAGTCCAGGTTTCTTGTAGTAATCTCCCTATCCCATAACTATGTGCCCACATTGGTCTTTAGCTAGTGGATCCACCTAAAAGCTATTATGTTAGTTCTACCTTTGGAAAGTAGGACACCTCTTTTCGGTGTGGGTTAAGACACCGAAATCCATGTATCTCAACATGGTCTATGTCGGTTAAAGCTATATTTCCCTATATGATAAGAATATGATTATGACAAGAACATGAACTATAACTAAGACTTTTTTAGAGGTACCACTTAGTATAAGTGGGGATATGGGACTCCATTTGTGCATTGCATAAGTAGGCTTCAAGAGTGGTTGTGGTAAGGTTCTCTTATGCTATGATGACTTATGAATTATTCTTGTATGATATGTATTATTTTCAAGGATGAATGTAGTTGCTACAAGTTTTGAATATGAATATATCATTGTCTATGAATGTTGGCTAATGATGAGGTCAAGATAAGATATGTATTATTTTCAAGGATGACTGTTCATGATGGCTATTAAAGTTGATAAATGCATAGTTTAAACTACATGTCCATTTTATGCATGTTTTAAGGATTTTCTATGCATGGCTTCCATACTTAGTACATTATTTGTGCTAACCCATATTTTCTACCTTTTTTACTTAGTGTTGGTCCGGGTTATTGAGGTTGCCTCTCTTCGATTGAAGGCTTGGATAGATTCTCTCCTTGCCTTGGTGAGTCCTCATTGATGCGAGGGTAAGAGCTATTTTTTCTAGTTTCATTTCATATGTTCAACTTAGTGACTTTATTGTAATTGGCTATGTCCTTATTTGAGATTCTATTGTAGTAGATGGTTCATTGAGATAATGTTAGACTCTTATTTTTGGATATTAAAGAAAGGACTTCGATTGTAAATTTTTTAAATTCCTCTATATATTTATTACCTATGTTTATGATTATGCTAAGGGCTTGTATGAGACCCCTTCAGGGTCAAGTACATCATGTTACGTCTAGGGGGAACCCCTGGGTCGTGACACGGTATGATCCTATCCTATGCTAGCCACATAGTTTATTGGGTTTCAGTTTTATGAAATCTTAGCCAAGTCAATGCTCAATACAACTTTCAAAATATATTTTTTGATAAGTCATGGATTTATACTTATTTGAGGCCTATTTAGCTCAACCATTGGTATTCTAAATTCCAAATTATGTCCTATTTTAATGATACTTTGATGATTTGCAACTACAAATGCTAAAGGACAAGGTAAGGATGAACATTTAAAAAAAATGGCTCAAAATGTAAAAATACATGTAAACTATACATTGTTGATCACCACACAAGAAAGACACATCTCCTTATGTGTTTGATCACACCAAACTTGATAGTGCACTACACCTGCATTAATTGAGGCATATTGGTGAACTACAAATGGAAAGGCAACTCGATGAATGAGAAAGGCGGAAAAGTTGAACATCACCAAAAGTGACAGTACAAGGAAAAAAATTCATGTCTTGAAAGGAAAACAAGGTGGTACTCCATGATACGCAAAATGTGAAATGTAGAATCGAACAAGCTTGTCAACTAAGTTTTAAACACCTAAAGCCAAGAGAAAAATAAAGGCGAGCTAATAAGCAATGGGTGATTCACCTAACGTTATCAGCAAGCATTACTAATGGCACCCAATGGGTCATGCAATGTGTCTTGGGTAAAATTTTGGGAGAAATTATGAATAGCCAAAAGGAGAGAAAACAGAAATTAGGTTCAATCAAATTGAAGAATCTTGGTTGGAGAACCTCTCTTTAGACCTAGGTTCACCTTGCTCATCGGATCTATCCCTCTTCAACTCTCTACTCTTCTTCTCAAGTTTGGATTCCTCAATAGATTGAGCATACACAATGAGTCTAGAAATGTTCATATCATCATGAAGCATCGTCATACGACACTCTTCCTTAACAAGGTCGGACATACTGGTCACAAAGTGACTCATCTCATCTCTAGGGTTAGACACCAAAGATGGAGCATTCTTAGACAATAGGGTAAACTTCAAGGAATACTCCTCCACACTCATGCTCCCTTGCCTAAGGTTTATGAACTCCTCCACCTTAACCTCTATCTTTTCACGGGGAAAGTACCTACAAAGGAAATCTCTCTTAAACTCCTCCCATTCTATAGGACCCGCTTCTAAAGGCCTATTGCTTATTCATTGAGTGAACCACACTTGGGCCATATCTTTCAATCGATAGGAAGCCAATTCCGCTTTCTCCCTAGAAGATACTCCCATATCATTGACTATCTTATACATTTCATCCAAGAATTTTTGGGGATCCTCTCCAACTCTAGAGCCAAGGAAAATAGGAGCATTCATCCTCACAAAGTCTCTCAACCATGAGGCCATGGTACTCTCATTAGCATTCACCCTAGGCGCCACATCCCGATTCACTTGAGCCATCATGGCTTGGGCTAAGGTTAGAAAAGATGACCTAATCTCTTCATTAGTATTGGCCGGGGGATCCACCGGAACTTGATTTCCTAGAGGAACTTGGCCACCTTGAAGACCTTGAAGAGGAACTCCCCCATACACATACTCCTCTTCCGCCCTCTTTGGGTTAGCCCTTGTATTCATATCCTATAAACACAAGATAAGGGTTAGGAAAAAGGACACTTATAGAGCTAAACTCTAAGGCATGATTTCAAGAATATGAAAGAAGTGAAACTTTCTAACATCCTATAGCCTCTCGCTCATAGAAGTATCGGGACTCACACCGATGAACAAGACTCTACTAGACGTGGCTTGTAAGACATCAACCCTAAAAACCATTCCCAAAACCTTGTGCTCTAATACCATGTATGTCACGACCCGAGAGCACCCCCTAGTCGTAACACGGTGTACTAGACCCCGAAGGGTTCTTATACAAGCCTCATAGCATTCATTCATCGCATAGCTATTAGAAATATTATGGAATTTAAACTTTTTATTTAAAAACCATACAATCTAAAGACAATTAACTAAAACGCAAGCGGAAGTCTATATCTCACATGGCCATCTTATACATAATCTTTTACAATATAAGGACACGACCCTTTACAATAGAATTCTAAAGTAGTCTATTACACGAAAAGAAAGAAACTTCTAAAACGACACTTTTGCTCGAAATATGAGGACGTACCACTTCATTTTGGAAGAATAGCAATCCAAGCACTTCAATCAACATAGAAGCGATCACTTGCTGGAACCTACACTTTGTAGTAAAAACGTAGAAGAATGGGTTAGCACACAGAAATGTACTACGTATGATGAGCATGCAAAAACATGCTTTAAAAGGGATATTTTGGTTGGAAACCATGCATGATGCCACTTTTTTAGAAATATCATGAACAATAACATAAGAGACCTCAAATACAAATATAATCATAATACAAGTCATAACATCACATTTGAACAATATCAACATGTAACTCGTTACCTTCACATTTAGCCTTCACCTCAAGTAATCCCTCATGCGATACCTTGTGCAATGTATGGATAGCGTCCCATATAACCATCCACACCAAGGTACCATAGTAAGGTCACCAAAAGTGAACTTACCATCCAACCTTTCCATTTTCAATAATACTCATACACAAGAGACCTAAACCCTTAACAAGTTATTTCATCACATAAGGACCATCACCTAAGACAACCCCTAAGTCATACCTGTGCAATGTGCATGTAGCATCCCGTACTACTACTCACACTAAGTACTCATTTGAAGTCACCATAGGCAAGGCACATTCAAATAGAATAAGCCATAACTAGGAATTAACTCATAATACAATCCAAGTATAACATGCATAATTACATTAGACATTCAAAACAACATTCTTTAATAACTTCATTTAGAGGACTTTCATACAATAGTCATTAAATCTTAGAGAAATCACTATAGCCCTCTTGAAGCCTACTCGTGCCATGTATGAATAGCATCCCATACTACTACCCACACTTCATAGAACTCCTCAAGAAACTATAATACACATCTCACATGATGGGAATAAGCGTTTAACTGACATAGACCATGAGACCTAGATCATGGAATCCGCTGTAATGTAACACCACACCAAAGAAGCTGGTCAACTTGCCTAAGGAAGACCGGTATTTAGCTAAAGTAGATCCACTAGCTATCCTACGTGGTCACATAGTTAAGGGAAAAGGAGATTGCTACTAAATACCCCACCTCAACTCATGTGAGGGCATCCATCTCAAGAGATTGCAACTAGAAACCCTACCTCAACTCACGTGACAACTTCCATCTCATTCAATATCCTCTCGGTGCTTAGCCTACATTCCCATAGAGTATTTTAACATTCATTTCATTAAGGGATAAGAGATTGTTACTAGATACCTCGCCTCAACTCACGTGAGAGCATCCATCTCAACCCAATATTCATTAATTGGATAGCTCATAGATTCAAAGATAAGAATAGCCTTTCATCTAATAATCCCATTATCGTTCATTAGTGAAAGATCGGGAATATCCTTTCAATCAACACATCATTAGAATTCATTAGAGTACAATTCAAAATAGCCTTTTAATAAGTACTTCATCATTAACATTACCATTGAACCTCATTCATTTTTCATTCAAGTGTGTTAATAGAGAGACAAACTCCAATCCTAACACAATTAACTTCTAGACATGATCATCATTCGTTCATTGAAACCACATGTACATCCTTCACATCACATTCATATATACAACATCATGATAATACTTCAATTCCTCACACTATTCCTTAAAGGCCATGATCATAATGTACATAGTAAGTAAACACCTCCACATTTCAAGTGGATCAATAATTTAAGCACAATTCTACTTTAACATGAAATTAGGTCTAACTTGCCCTTTCAAGGCTATGATCACAAATCCTCAATTCACCATAATTAGGCATAGATAATGATACAGTTCAACAATCTAAATCAATATAGGCATAAATCCATCAATATTCATTCATAATCATCAAACTTACTTCATAGAGCACAATTTACGAATTGAGAGAAATCATGGGTTCATAGAATATTTTCATCTTAAATCATCAATATAATCATAATTTATCATTTGAAAACGTTTGATGAAACAACCCATGAGATTGAATAAAACCTAGGGTTTTTGTGAAACTTGAAAACTTCTTTGAAATTGACTCTAGGGTGAAAGATAAGCCTAGATGAAGGATCACAATACCTTAATAGATGAATTCCATGAAAATCAACTCAATTAGCCTTCCTCTTCAATCCCTAAGTCTTCTTCTTCTCTTGGTCTTCAATGGAGTTCTAGAGAGAAGATACTTTGAGAGGGAAGGGTTTTGAAATAATAGAATGTAAAATAGAGTTTAACACTTTTAATACTCTTAAAATATGTTAATAAACCCAAACTGACAGTCCAAACACTTAACTAGCCAAGGGAGGAATTTACCAAACCACCCTTGCTTGGACATGTCTTTGACAGCACACAGGTGTCATTCACGAGACCTAGACTCATGGACAGTCAGTCCATTCACGGACCATACTGTTGGTTCGTGGTCTAGGTCAGAGAGGTGCATTTAGGGATCATGACCTATGGAGACCATCCACGGGGATTGTTTGGACCTACGGGGCGTGGACCCCTTCTGTAGGTCACCCCATTTTTGGCAGCCTCATGGTTTCCTTGGGGTCTTGGGGTTTAGACTTAGGGTCCTCCTCAAGGACCCTTAGGGTGGTCCTTGGGGAGTCATACCTTGACGTTTAACCCATAAACACCTCAACCATGGCTCTGGACAACACAAAGAACCATCAAACCTCACACCAAACTTTAACACGCACACGTTAGGCTCTAGTTTAATTAGTTCCTTTTTAAGGTCATTAAACACAATTACATTATAATCATAGAAACTTCATTCTCAATGAATTCTCAAAGCACATACATAAATCTCATAAACTTGTAAAATTCTCATATTTTGCCCTTCAAGGACCATAAATCCCATTCAATCAAAACATCTAGTATTACGACATTAAACATGAATAATAACATGATTCAATTAGTTCAATTTCTAAAAGCATAATCTCTTCACATAATTCTATAATCAACAACCCACATCAAAGATCATAATTGAGTAAAAATAGAGTTTCATGGGTTCTTGGGGGACATTCAACATAAAATCCATAGGAAATCATCAATTATTACATAATAAATCACAAATCAATCATTACAAACGTTTTTGAAAGGAACCCATGCTATTGGAGTAAAACCCTAACTTTTGGGAAATTACAAGTTTTGAAATCTAGTTTTGAAGGGACTCTATGGGTGAAATCTTCCCATAGAGGAAGACCTACCATACCTTAGTGAAGAATTCCCACGAAATTGAGTAGAAAAGGTTGATCATTCAACCCTATCTTGTTTGGTCGCTCTTCCTTTTGCCATGAACATCGGGCAATCTCTCATCTTGTGACCTTTCTTTCCACACCTAAAGCAACCATCTGTGCCGGCTAGGCACTTACCCGCATGTTCCTTTCCACACTTAGCACATGTATATATTTCAAAAGAAGAACCACCTTCATTTACTCCTAGATATTTAGGGTTAGATACACTATCCTTGTTAATCCTAGGGGATGCATTAGAGGAACTTTGGTTGGAGAACCTTTGTTTATCGGACCTAGTATTGGAGAAGTTCCCATCACCGGTACTAGCTCTCTTCACCTCCCTATACTTTTATTTGAGTTTCTCATCCTCCATTTGTTGGGCATACACCATATGACGTGAGATATCCATATTATCATGGAGCATTGCCGTACAACATTCTTTTCTTACCAATTTGGACAGACCCGTCAAAAACCTACTCATCTCATCCCTTGAGTTCGTCACCAAAGTTGGGGCATACTTGGACAATTGATTGAATTTTAGTGAATATTCTTGAACACTTCTGCTTCTTTGACGAAGGTTAATGAATTCTTCCAATTTAGCTTGCCTCAACTCTCGGGGAAAGAAGCTATCAAGAAATTCCAATTTAAACACTTCCAACTCTATGGGACCCGGTCCTACCGGCCTATTATCCTTCCATTGTTTATACCATACTTGAGCAACACCTTTCGTTTGATAAGCGGTCAATTCCGCTTTTTCTCCCGAAGTAACCCCCATAGTATCTAGTACCTTGTTAACCTCATCCACAAATTCTTGAGGATCCTCCTTTATTTTAGAGCTATGAAATTCATGGGGGGGGGGGGGGGGGGGGGGTTTCATTATGGTAAAATCTCTCACTCTCGAAGCCGCCTAATTCATGTTAAGGTTCATGGGAGCAACATTCCTATTGGCTTAAGCCGTCATAGCTTGGGCTTGAGTTGTTATGGCTTGAGCCAATATTTGGAGAGCAGACCTAACTTCCACATTTGACATAGTCGAAGGATCAATCGGATTCTGAAGAGCTTGGTTACCTTGAGGAGTCTCTCCATTCACATTATCACTGTCCATTCTTCTAGCATTAGCGCTTCGTGTATTCATATCCTGAAGACACAAGGGAAGGATTAAGAGAGGGACTTTATAGAGTTAAAATATATGGCACGATTTAAGAGTAATGAAAGAAATGTAGTTTCCTATAATCTTGTAGCCTCTCATTCATAAATATAGCGTGTTTCACACTATTAATAAGACTCAACTAGATGTGGCTTATGAGACATCATCCTAGAATCATTCTAAACCTTGTGCTCTGATTACCAAGTTTGTCATGACCCAGGGGTACACCCCAGATATGACAAAGTGTAATCAACCCCGAAAGGTCTCATACAAGCCCCTTAGCATATCATAACATAAAGCAATAACAGTGATGCGGAATTTAAAACTTTATCCATACAATCAAAGTCTTTTATAAAAGCAAGCGGAAGTCTAGACTTATCTCCATTAGCTATCTATTATAATCTTTGAATCAAAAGTAGGGACATTTTCCTTACAACATAGTTCGAATATGAAATGCTAGAAAGAAACTACAAATGACCCATACATCCTCGAATCATTGAGGACTCACCAAAGCTAGGAGAATAGTCAATTCAAGCTTTAACCAATAGAAGATCACTTCAAGAACCGAAGCCTACACTTATAGAAAAATGTAGAAAATATGGGTTAGTACAAAAATTGCACTAAGTAGATATCCATGCAATAAAACCTTGAAATCGTTCTAAAAGGGGACATTTTAGTTGAAACCATGCTAAATGCCAATTTTGAACATTATCTTCAAAATAGTTGGAAATCGTAACTCATATACATAACTCATATATAGATCATCATAGCATAAAGGATAATAACATAATCATAAGCATAGCCTCCATCATAAACATAATTTAAACACTAAAAATCATAAGACATAGTTCATATACATAGTCAAAACTTAGACTTTCATATCATAATAGAACCATCTCATAAGTAACCCTAAGTTATACTTGTGCAATGCATAGACAAAGATCCCATAATCCCATCTACACTAAGTACCACTTTTAGGCCACCATAATCATGCTTATCATTATTTGTTCTCATATACTTATAGACAAGGAAACATTCACCTTTCATAACTCATATCAAGGAAAGAAATTCATAGCAACAATCTACATTAAACATGCATTAATTCATAAACCTTCGTCACATAAGAGGAACACAGCATAACTACTCTCAAAGCCTACTTTGCAATGTATGAATGAAGTCCTATACCCCCACCCACACTAAGTAGAGTTTCTAGAGGAGCCATAGTTCATAATCATTCATTGTGGGGGTAAGCCTTAACCTACATAAACCATGTGAGCAACTCATGGAATCATGTGTTACCCACACCGACAAGGGTGTCCTACTTGCCTAAGCTAGAACCATTACTTAGCTTAGGTGTAAAATCCATGAGCTAAGGACCTATGCGGGCACATAGTTCTGGGATAGGGATATTGGTAATAGATACCCCACCTCAACTCATGTATGGGCATCTATCTCAAGAGATTGCTTCTAGAAACCCCACCTCAACTCATGCATGGGATTCCATCTCATCACTATCCACTCGGTGCTAAGCATTATTCACCACAGAGTACTTATCATATCATTACATGAGTTCATTATTATGGAAGAATTTATAAACACACAATCCAACATTATTAGCCTATTAATCTAAGAATCCCCATATTTTTAGAAAACCTTTCACAACATATCATTATCCTTCATAAGTGTATAATTGAGAATAGCCTTTCAATCAACACAACATCATTATCATAATCATGGACATTTTGTTCATAGTCATTTGTAAGGGTGTAGGTGAGAATATCCTTTCAACAACACCACAATTATATTATAATCACAGAAATTTCATTCTCAAAGTATTCTCAAAGCACATACATAATCCCATAATCATGTAAAAGACTCATATTTTTCCCTTCAAGGACCATAGATAACATTCAATCAACACATCTAGGATTACTACATTAGACATGGATAATAACATGATTTATTTAGTTCAATTAATACAAGAATAATCTCTTCACATACTTCTATAATCAACAACCCACATCACAAGATCATATTTGAGTAAAACTCGGGTTTCATGGGTTCTTGGGGGAAATTCAACATAAACTCCATAGGAAATCTCAATTAATACATAATACATCACAAATCAATCATTACAAACGTTTTTGAAAAGAACCCATCCTATTGGAGTAAAACCCTAACTTTTTGGAAATTACAAGTTTTGAAATCTAGTTTTGGAGGGACTCTATGGGTGAAATCCTTCCCATAGATGAAGAGCCACCATATATTGGGGAAGAATTCCCACAAAATTGAGTAGAAAAGGTTGATCTTTCAACCATTTCTTTCACCTTCTTCTTCTTCTTCCTTGGAATGCTAGAGAGAGAAATATTTGTCGGAAAGTAGGTTATGATTTGGGTTTTAGGATTTTATGAGGTGAAAGACTTGGTTAATGACTTAAAAAGGCTTATATAGGTGTTTAAAAACTATACAAAATGACCTCACTTAATACTTACTAAAATAGTAATTAACTAAACTACCCCTAGACTCAATCGACTTTGACCAACTTACTGGCCCCATCCATGACTCCCACCTACGGGGTGTGGACGGACCCACGACCCATGCTGGTGGTGGATGGGTTGGGGTCTATAGCCCCTAATCTTTTTCTTGACCCACGAAACTCCACCCACGGAGCGTGGACCACCCTACTGGGCGTACGTCTCATCCGTGGGTCTACTCTTTTGGGCAATTTGGAGGTTTGTTCTAGTGTCCTCCTTAAGGACCCTTGGTTGGTCCTTGGGGGGGTCGTACCTTGACGTTACATACCTAAACCCTTCAATCTAAGTATGAGAAGAAAATTTTTTGACTATAACACTTATGTCAAACTCTAGAACTCTCACGTAAAGCTCTAGTTATGCCTACGAGTTTCCTGGGTGTTACAATAGTTTTGAGAGTTGTTATTGCTAAGGTTATTAATAATAATAAGAGGGCCGACATGATTTGGTGAGGTTCATGAAGATAACAAGAGGAGAGAGAAGGATGAGAATAGGATTGCCCAGACCCTCACAGAGTTGCAGGTCACTAAGGAGATACATGTCGAGGCCACTTTGGAGAAACCCCTTTGGGAGACTGTCAGGACCAGGGGTACACCCTAGATGTAACATGGCATATAGCACCATGAGAGGCCCCATACAAGCCACTTAGCATTCATAACATCATAAATAAACAAAAAAAGGTAAAGACAACATTTCAAGTTAAAAAGTTTTATAAAACTAAAGCACAAGTCTAAACACTATGTCTCAATAGCCATCTAATACAATAGAATGAAATTGGTCCTAGACCATACATCATGTCAAAAACTAAAAATAATAAAGAAACTAAGAAGAATGAAAGTTCATCCTAAAAGCATGAGGACTCATCAAGCCTCAGGAACTTCGCAATCAACCACTAGCCACAAAACTGAGAACCCTGACTGTCGACCCTATATTTGGGGAAATATAGGCAAGATTATGTGTTAGTACAAAACAATGTACCAAGTATGATAGTTATGCATAAAAAATTTAAATCGTACTAAAATTGGACATTTCATGACATGCAATTGACCAAGCTAAACATGATATAAGAAGAGTTGGTAAACATAGGTCATAAAACATGATCAATGCACGCTAACATATTTAAAGTCTTTGAACACATATGAGATACTCCTTGAAGTAACCTTTATTCATTATTATTGTGGGAAGTAACCTTAACCTACATAGAGACCGTGTGAGCTATAAAATTATCTACTTGTGGCTCCCACACCGAAAATGGTTGTCCTACTTGCCAAGGTAAGGACAATGAACTTCTAGCTTAAGTGGATCCACTAGCTAATGTCTATCTAGACAATCATCCTATGGGGGCACATAGGTAAGGGATAAGGGGATTGCTACAAGAAACCTGGCCTCTACTAATGGGAGAGCTTTTATCTCAATATCCTCTTGGTTCTAAACATAAATCCCACATAATAATCATTTGTTACTTGTTCTTATTATCCATGGAAGGGCCGTCATCTAGCCAATCCAAGCTGAGTCATCAGTCATGATTGTAAAGGTATCATTCAATAACTAATCCAAGCTAGGTTTCATTAGGATAGCTTTTTATCTTTGATTTGATTAGGTGAGAAGACCTTTCAACCTTAGAACCCTTACTATGTGAGAAAACCTTTAACAATCATGATTTCATGTGTATATGAGAAATCCTTCAACAACACAACGACAACATCATCATTAATACTTCACTCTCAAAGCATCCTTAAAAAATTTACATATATTTCATAAGAACATTCATAGTTCCATAATTCACCTTTAAACGTTCAAACCCCACTTTCTATCATCAATATTTAGAAAACATGGGTTAGGCACGGGTTTCATCATAAATTCATGTAATTCTATCAATTCTTTCTTGATTTCATAAAAATAATCCTTCCTAATGAAAAACCCACATTAGATGCTACAAACTTGGAAAACATAGGGGATTACATGGGTTTATAGGGGAATCATCATAAAATTATAGTATTTCATCAATTCATGCATAAGAGATCATAATTCTATAACTTAGATAAATAATCAATAGAACCCAAAAAATTGAAGAAAACCCTAACTCAATTGGGGATTTCTAACTTTAAAAATAGGAGAATTTGGGAATTCCATAAATGGAAGGAATCCATAGATGAAAACTATCATACCTTGAAGCCAATTGATTATCATCAATGGAGGAATGAAGACTTGACTTGAAACCCTAGGTTGAATCCTTTTTCATCAAGCTTCTAGAGAGACAAATATCGTTGGGAGAGAAAGGCTCAACTTCTTTTGGTGAATTTGAAGAGAATGAGGTGAATGAACTAATTTGGGGGTTGAATCACTTATGCAGATCTATAGATGAAGGGTAAAATGACGTAGTATAGGGATAAAATAATTAGGAAAAGACCTAAATACCCCTAAAATAATTGCCAACTTGCCGACCTATGGAACCCAACCAACGGCCCATCCTGTCGATCTGTCGTCCATCATCAGAAGATGGATTCTAGGGTCATGATTCACGGACCCTAAAAAATGGACCGTGGACCATACGATGGCCCATTGGTCTAGCTGTGGTTTGAGGCCTGCAGGACCTTGCAGGGTCGCCAATCCACTGATCGGACCCACAATCTATGGCTCAGTCCACGTGTCGTGGTTTGCCTCCATCAGATGGCACCAAAAGCTTCTGAAACTTGATATTTTTGCCCTTCTCAAATCTGGGGTGTTACAATAACTCCCCCTTAACATCATTAGTCCTCGAATGAAATTCAAGCTAGTATGACAAGAGTAGGAGAGAAACTAACAACCCAATCATCTATGAAACTTCATCTAAAGGCATATACTAAAGGAGGAAATATTAAATCCAAGATAGGAGGTAATTAAAACATCATAAGAGGGGCGGAAACTAAATCTAACCACCCATCATGCATGCAATACACATATCCGATGAGGAAACATCAACTCCAAGCTCAACACATCACAAAACATCACATCATGAAGTCTATATGCAACTCGTACTCAATGCCCGTAAATATGTAGATATCAATCAATTAAACTCATTTTCTCAAAAGATAACTTTTTCATGAACATGCATACTGAGGAAATCAAGGAATTGTCTAAGACACATGACTCTAAAACAAAGAGCGAACCATGAGGAAATCATTACCTCTAGATAGAGTAGAGGTAAAAGTAAAGAGATGAGGATATTGGGACATCATATCGGCCTTGACCTCCAAAGTAGCACCCTCAATTAAGTGAATCCTGCACAACACTTTCACAGAAGAAACTTCTTTATTTCTCAACTTCTTGACTTGTCGGTCTAAAATCTCAACCGAAACTTCTTCATAAGAAAGATTCTCCTCAACTCCCAAACTTTCTAAAGGAACTATGGATGTCAGATCACCAACACATTTCTTCAACATAGAGACATGGATGCACCGATACTTACTCATTAGGCGATACTAATTCATAAGTAGCACACCTCAAAATCAGATATGGGCCTACATAACAGGGACTAAGCTTCCCTTTTGTACCAAACCTCATTACACCCTTCATGGGTGAAATTTTAAAGTAAACTCAATCATGAACATCAAACTCAAGATCTCTTCTTCTAACATCGACATATGACTTTTGTTGACTTTGAGTCCTTTACAACCTTTCTCTAATAAGTCGACCTTCTGTATAACATCATGTACCAACTCGGGACCTATTAGGGCAACTTCTCCCACCTCGAACCAACCTATAGGAGATCTACACCTCCTAAGATACAATGCCTCAAATTGAGCCATATCAATACTCAAATTATAACTATGGTGATAATCAAACTCAATCAATGGCAAATGGTCAACACAATTACCTTTAAAATCAATCACACAAGCTCTCAACATAGCTTCCAAAGTTTGGATAGTACGCTCCGCTTGCCTATCTGTCTTAGGATGAAACTCTGTACTAAGCTTAACACGAGTACCAAGACCCTTTTGGAACGACATCCAAATCAGTGAACTGAATTGGGTACCACGATCGGAAATATTAGACAAAGGCACTACATGCAACTTTATCATATCTCTTAGGTACAACTTCACATAATCCTCCACCGAATAGGAAACCTTGATGGGAATAAAATGATTCGATTTCGTCATCCGATCTACTATTACCCAAAGCGATTCATGTTGTCGCCGGGTGTGAGGCAAACCAACAATATAGTCCATGTTCAAATCTTCCCACTTCCAACTAGGAATGTTAATGTCTTCGGAGAAATCTCCTAGTTTCTGATGCTTAACTTTCACTTGTTGATAATTAGGAATTTAGTCACAAATTTTGCAATAATTTTCATCATCCCATCCTACCAATAGACCACCCGTAAATCACGGTACATCTTTGTGGCTCCCAAATGAATAGAGTACCGAGAACTGTGGGTTTCTGACAAGATTTATTCCCTCAAGTCATCAACATTAGGAACACACGAACGACCTTGATATCTAAGTACACCATCTCCCCCTTAGGAGAAAGCCTCAATGGATTTCTTAAGCAGCGCTTCTTTTAAGTCAACCAAAATTGGATCAAGACCTTTCTTGGCTTTCACATCTGCCAGAAAAGACGATTCTGAGTTGTTGTGAACTATAACACCACCCTTGGTGGAGTCCACTAACTAAACACCCAATCGGGCAAATATATGAACATCTCGAACAAATTCCTTCTTATCTTCTTCATTATGAGCAACACTACCCATAGATAACCGACTAAGACCATCTACCACCACATTAGCTTTATCAGGGTAATAGAGAACACTCATATCGTAATCTTTCAATAACTCAAGCCACTTTCTTTTGTGAAGATTTAGATCCTTCTATTTAAACACATATTCCAAACTCATGTGGTCGGTAAACAAAATTACATGAACACCATAAAAACAATGGATCTTCATGTCTGGAGTATGTAAAAAGTCATGTAGTTATTCTTAGTGAGTTTCATATCAGTACAGTTTTTTTGTTTGTTAGGAGTTTGGGCAGAAGGAAAAGGATTACCCCAGACGTATTTTTTATATTTGTCAGTCAGGATCACAGATTTTTCATGCTACACTAGTTGTAGTTGTACGAGGTTGTTAATAGAGTGCTAGAGGTGGTACCAGGGGTACAACTCAGGGAGCTCGAGGTTGTGCTCTTGGCCTATCTCAGACTAGTGGTGATTGTAGACTATGATATGCTATACTGGGTAGATCTAAGGCAGATGCAGTGATTAAAAATATCATCCAGTTTGTCATCACTCTGCTAAAGTATTTTTTTTTTGAAGTCTACCTTTTCTTATCTGTCTACTTATTTTGTTGCTGGCATAAATCATTTGTGTGAGTCCCTTGTTGTACCAATTAGTGTATCT